>MU832691.1:0-68499 GCA_029204225.1 Diphasiastrum complanatum
ACCTCGTGGTACCCGCTGGTATGGTACCGCCGGTACCATATTAGTGGTACCGCCGGTACGGTACCGCCCTGGGATCCACGGTACAAGGGCGGTACCATTTTTAATATTTTTTTTTATTTGTTAATATTTTTAATATTTAATTTTTGCATATTAACTACCAAAAAAAGGACAAAAAAAAGTAAAAAAAGGGGGTTTAGGGTGTAAAAAAAGAAGGTACAGTACATGACACAGGGGACTGTTACAGTGGCACATGGGCACTGCGAGTGAGCAGACCGAGGGGCCAATGGGAGACCAACACAGGGGGGTAGCATCACATGTACAGAGTACAGAGGCACATGGGCATTGTGGGTGAGGGTGAGCAGACCATGGGCCCAATGGGAGACCAACACAGGGGGGAGCATCACATGGGGCAGGTACAGAGGCACATGGAGGGATGATGGGGATCCACATGGCCGATCAGGCTGTGGGGATAAATAGGCACTCACAATGCCATTGAGTTTTGCAAACAATTCAACTGAGTGTAATGTTTATTCCAAGCATATAGGCCTGTGAGAGAGCTAGTGATAGACAGTGAGAGAGCAAGCGAGAGCCGGTGACAGGCTGTTTGAGAGCTAGGGTGCTGTGAGAGGGTGTTCAAGGACCAGGGTGCTGTGAGGAGAAGGTCGATCGAGATGGCAGAGCGCATACCACCGAAGCCCGAGGGCGAAGCCAGGAGGAAGCTTGAGGAAGATATTCGAAGGCACAACGAGAGGCATCGGAAGCAAGAGGCAGATATCCGAGAGATGCTGCGACAAACTCGACAGAGAAATCCGGAACTGGAGCCACCCACCCCCGTTGAAGGTCCTATCCCCGCTGTCGAGCTGGATCTGGATGAGCAGATCGGAATGAATTTCACACGACGGCAGCTCATCATGGTCAGGGAAAGGGCGGCCAGACGTCAGGCTAACCAGGAGGCAGCTCGGGCTAACCGAGAGGCAGAGCAAGAGCGACAAAACAATGCACCAGACGAGGGCGAGGAGTCGGTGGAGGATCAGTGAGAGATGTTTAGAATAGATGAGGTCCAACCGTATGTGGCGGACTGTTGCTATGTAGTTTTTGGCAGTTTATGGTGCAGCAAATAACTAGATGGCTGCTTAAAAAAATGACAGTATATGTGATGTTATCTTGATACAACGGTTGAATATATACATAGTTGTTTTTTGTGCAATGCGAGCCTGGTCATGTAAGATGCAATGTCTATAATTTTTTTAATGCAGATGTATTACATGTGTTTATGAAATGTCGTTTGGGGTGTAGGGGTGATTGCTGTGCTCATGATGTAGGTGCATATATGTGAAGCTAGCATTCACTTCAAACGAAATTAAATGAAAATAGGATTCAGACACGCACATAGAATTTTTCGACATAAAATAAAGCATCACATGTACAGAGCGACATACGCACAATGTGCAGCAAATAATGTAGGCCAAACACTGTATATAATGTGAAAAATCATCTGAGTACAATGGTAGACCGTCTGCTAGAGACAAACTACTGAAACTCATACAACAGAGCCACAATCAATGCTCTGGCTCTGACTCAGACGAATGCTCTGGAGACAACTCAGGGCCCCGAGCTGACTCTCGCAGCCGATACCTCTGCCTGTCTGGAACTGGCATGGGCTGTGTATCCGAGGGGGAAGACTCGTCATCCTCATCCTCCCAATCAGCCTCCGCATCAGCCCCCAAGCAGGCCAAACCAACAACACCTGCTCCAACTGGCTGTGATACTGCACCTCTACCTGTACCTGGAGCCCTGCGTGGTCGTCCTCTCCTCCCTGGCAGTTTCTGTGCCTTGCCTTTCTTGTTCAGTGCACCCTTGGGCCTGCCTGGTCTCTTGCGGACAAGAGGAGCTGTCAATGCCTCGTCACCCCATGCAAATCACCTGGCTGGCTAGGCTGGGCCCAAGCTGAGGCCGGCTGGGATTTAAAAAAATATTAAATAATAAAAATATTATTATATTGTGGTACCGCGGTACCTATGATATATATATATATATATATATATATATATATATATATATATATATAAGGAAGCGGATGGTGGACACGGACGCGCCAGGGGCGCGTTCGGGTCCACCCCTTTTTAAATTTTTTTTTTTTAGTGTTAATTAGGTTTAAAAAAATAAAAAAGGACACGTATGCCGACCCCGCGTCCGGGGGTCAGACGTCGGACACGTTCGGGTCGGACCCCGGACGCGGACGCAGAATGCCAGCGTCCGGCCTGGACCCTCATGTCTGATATATACACACACACATATACATATACATATATGAAATGATGACACATTTCTCTTTTCCTAAGTATTTCGGTTTTTCCTCAACATCTTGTGGCATTGTCGAATTCACCGACTGGGTGAATAATTTTAATTATTTTTTCACTTATTCATGTTCAGATGTTATGAAAATTAGGATGGCTTCTTTGTGGGCTCATCCTACTCTCATATGGGGCATATTTTTAGAAGATCTTCTATTTGCTACTGCTCTTTTTGTGTTACGTTCCGCATGTGAGGTTGAGGCTTCACATAGTCCTGAGATAGTGATAGAGCCACATAGTCCTATTGTTGCAGAAAATCGCGAACCGCGATTCGAACCCAGAATCGTGCACAAAAAAAAAAAAAAATTTGGAAAAATAGCTTATGGCTGAAATTTTTTTAGGGGAGCAATGGTCAAACCAGATTTGCCTCCCAGAAGTGCAGTATATAAGGCACAAATAGATCTTATTTTCAATAGCTATTTGGTTGTTATTTGCTCTGGTTCTCAGTAAATGTTAATGCTACAGTTTGGGCTAAATATTGGGCCCTTATCAACGCGCATTTGGACCCCCATTTTTATCTACGGGGGGGGGGGTGCAAGGGGGGTAGCGCCCCTCGAAGCAAAAAGCGAGGAACAATTGCTCTACAGTTCTATGTCTCTGTCTCATTGGAACCATCTGTGATCGTAACGAATAGGCTAGAGGTTAGTTTTGAATTTTTATCCTTGATAGAACCCAACATGGAATAATGCACCTAAATTGGACCATCCTGCACCCGAAATAGTTGGCAAACTACACATTAATAATGCTCTTAATTAGAGCTTTCATCTGATACCCATATTGCCCAAAAACAATTTCAAAAAAGAAAAAGAAAAAGATTCTAAACGTTTTTGGTTTTTTTCCGAATTGCGATTGGGACCGCGATTCTGAATCGTGATTCAGAATCGTAGTTCATCTATGGTCGAGAAATATAGTCTTATTGTTGCGTCACATAGTCCTATTGAGATTGAGTCACACATATCAATACATGTTGAGTCTTCTTGTATAGTGATCGACTCTCAGACCGACACACGTAGCGAGTTAGAGTCAACTCTACAGGTTGAAGCTAAGTACCTTGGTGTTGCTCCAACTTTACAGGTTGATGTTGCTCCAGATCTACAGGGTGTTGTTGAGTGCCTAGCGACAATATGCCTTGATTCACAGATACCGTGTTCAGTGGTCATTCCTAATTTCATTGATACTGATGACGCATACCTTGGTGGTGTTTCTACTGTTGCTCCTGCACATACTGTAGATATCCCTCCTGGTTCGGTGGTTGGTGTAGTATCTTTGTGATTTGCCTCATGATATTTCTGCAGTTCCTTACGTTGCGCCTATGGTTCTTACCGTTGTGCATTTTCCATCAAAGGATATTTGCCAAATGTTAGTATTACTTATCTAGGAGATATCTTGGTTTCCATGATTATGCATGTAAAGTATTTTACCCCCTCCTGATGATGTTCATGTTACTTGACTGATCGTTATAGGTCTTTTTTAGAGTTTGCTGAGGACCAATCTGTTTATGTTCGTTTATCTTTTGCACGTCATAAGTTTCTACAAGGTCATTCTCTTACTTGAGAAATTGTCTGCACGTTACTATGGTCCTTTCCAGATTGTGGAAAAACTTAGCCCTGTTACTTGTCGTTTACAGTTACCTGCTACTACTCGTGCTTGTAACATTTTTCATGTTAGTCTACTTCGCTTTGTCTCTTTTTCCTGGTGATCCTTCGTTTCCTACTGATCTTGAACTTTTTCCATTTTTATTTGCTGCTATTTTACAAGTTCAGGTTGTTTTATGTTGTTGTCATCGTTTTTTCTAGTTTTTGGTGCAATGGGCCGGTCATCCAATTGATGAAGCTACATGGGAGTCTTTCAATGCTTTTGCCCACTCACCTTTATTGCAGGAACAAGCTCGTTTTTTCCATGCGTTGGTACGCGACACCAGTCAAAATTTGTGATACAAATTCTAGATGGAGATACTAGTCCTACTAGCACTCACACAAAACCAAGCATAGAGAGAATTCAGATCATAGGAGAATTGAACGGAATAGTTGTGGTGGGGCGCCAACCTTCTTATATAGTTTCTCTAATGATTGATAAAAGCTAATGTGCCTAAAGTAAATAGCAAAATAACAAAAGCTATTTACTAATAATACTACCTATATATGGTAAGAACCGAAAATGAACTAAGTACTAAATAGATCCTAATCTATTTGTAGTGCACCCACCTACATGCATAAGACTTAAATTTTTTTTTTTCTATAAATAGAATGGCCCCTAAAAATAGCACGCAAGCATGGCCAAACCATCATTAAGGGGTATCAAATAAACATTCATTCCTAACACTCCCCCTTAATGTTTACTTTGTTATCTATTACTCCTAGAAGTTCTCTAAACTTCTGAAATTTTTCTTTGCCAAAACCTTTGGTAAAGATATCTGCGACTTGTTCTTCCATAGGGCAATAGATAAGCTCCACTTCATCACTTTGAATTTTCTCTCTGATGAAGTGTTGTTGTACTTCAATATGCTTTGTCCTGCTGTGAAAAACTGGATTTTTCGCCAATTTAATACAACTCTGATTATCGCATTGAAGTACCGTAGGTGAATCTTGTACCATATGTAGATCATGTAGAATCCTTCGCAACCATATTGCTTCACATGTTGCACTTGTAGTAACTCGATATTCTGCCTCTGTAGATGATAAAGCAATAGTATGCTGCTTCTTTGAACTCCAAGAGATAGCACCAGAACCAAGATTAAAAACATAACCTGTAGTAGATCTTCGGTCTTCCGCATCTCCAGCCCAATCAACATCCACATATCCATGTAACTTCAAATCATCCTATCTACCATAGAGAATACCAAATCTCAAAGTGCCCTGGATATATCTGAATATTCGCTTAGCAGCTTTCCAATGAATCTGCTTAGGCTTAGCCATAAACTGACTAACCATACTCACAACATAAGCAATATCTGGTCTTGTAGTAGTTAAATAGATTAAGCTTCTAACAAGCTTTCTATATAACGTCTCATCTACATCCCGGTCTTCCTCAGCTTTAGTAAGCTTACATCCACTATCATATGGTGTAGAAATAGGCTTGCACTCTGACATATTGAACTTTTCAAGAAGTTCATGAGCATACTTAGATTGAGAAATAAATAGTCCCTGTGCTACTCTCCATACCTCCATCCCAAGAAAATATTGTAGTGAACCAAGATCTTTCATATCAAACTCTGATAAGAGATCTTTCTTGATTCCCTGAATCATACTATGATCTGATCTTGTAATAATAAGATCATCCACATACATCACTAAAATAACAATATGATTATCCCTGATCAAAACATAAAGTGTATGCTCCGAACTACTTCTCTGAAAGCCAAACTCCTCAAAGTATGTGTCAATCCTCGTGTACCACGCCCTGGGTGCCTGCTAAAGTCCATATAGTGCCTTGTCCAACTTGCAAACCTTGTCTTCATGTCTTGCTACTATGTATCCCTCTGGCTGCTCCATGTAGACTTCTTCCTCTAGAAATCCATTCAGGAATGCACTCTTTACATCCATTTGTTGAATATCCCATCCAAACTGAGCTGCCAATGATAAAACAGTCCTCATAGTAGTAGACTTAGCAACTAGTGCAAAAGTTTCCTCATAGTCAATCCCTTCTTGTTGAGCATAGCCTTTTGCCACCAATCTTGCCTTATGTTTATCTATAGAACCATCTGATTTGTACTCAGTTCTATAGACCCACTTGCATCCAATGGCCTTTTTACCTGTAGGTAACTGAACAAGTCTCCAAGTCTTGTTCTTCATGATTGAGTCGTACTCCTCATCCATAGCTTCCTCCAAATATCCTCTTTTTCAGCCTCTCTGAAAGTAGATGGATCCTTGGTTTCTAATACTGTGGCCATATATGCAAAATGTACATCCCCATCTTCATGATGATCCTCCTGTCGATCTTGATCTTCATGTTGTTTTTCAAGTCTAGTTGATCTCCTAGTCCCACGTGTACTGGATTCTCCCTATTCCATAATAACACTATCCTTGATAGTTTCATAGTACCACTTAGGCAATCTTCTAGCTTCTGATGTAGGATGCTTCCTACCTGGTGAAGTAGGAGGTGAATAAGTATCCCATATACTTGACCTCTCCTTCCTCTTTCCTATCTCAAGCAAAGTCACTCTAGGTTCTTGAATTGGCGTAGACGATTCAGGTTCCTGTAATAACTCATCACATAATATAGGGATTCCTCCATCTTGATCCTTATCAAAATATATCTCTGTATCTTTATGAGTTGATTCCTCATCAAAGACTACATCCCTACTTATGATTCTTTCTTACCCTCCAAGTCATATAACCTGTATCCCTTCTCTTGATTATCATAACCAAGAAATAAACACTTGGTCCCCTTAGAATCCAATTTGCTCCTTAAATCCTTCGGTATGTAAGAATAAGCAATACTCCCAAACACTCTCAAATGACTTACATCTGGCTTCCGATCCGTGTAAGCTTCCTCTGGAGTTCGATTCTCTACAACCTTTGTAGGACTTCGATTCAAAAGATAAACCACCGTCTTAAATATTTGGAAGATTTTTACTCTTGAGCATACTCCTTGCAGTTTCTACTATAGACCGGTTCTTTCTTTTTGCAACTCCATTTTGTTGAGGCGTGTCCGTATTTGCAAATTGTCTCTTTATACCTTGATCCTTGCAAAACACCTGAAATTCCGTAGAAAGATACTCTCCCCCTTTGTCCGAGCGAAGTATCTTAATTTGTCTATCTGTTTCTTTCTCCACCTGTGTCTTAAACCATGTGAAATACTTGAAAGCTTCACCCTTATTCTTCAGAAGATAGATCCATGTCTTCCTAGAATAGTCATTCACAAACACCATAAAGTAACTTGCTCCCCCATAAGATTGAGTCCTCATAGGACCACACAAATCTGTATGAACAAGTTCTAGAACATTTTTTGCCCTGAATGTACTAGGCAAAAAAAATTTCATATGATGTTTGCCTAAGGCACAACCTTCACAAACCTTGTGATCAGAAACGACTTGAGGTAAACTTGTAACCATGTTAAATTTTCTCAAGACTTGTAGACTTTTGTAATTCAGATGTCCAAACCTTTCGTGCCATAACTTACTCAATGATCCAGTATCCGCAACACTTGCATGATGATCCATCACCTGAGCTTGAAGTTTATACAACCGCCCTGCAAGTATGCCCTCAGCTGCTACTTCATTATTTTTCCTCTTGACGAGACACCACTGTTCATCAAACTGCACCACCATGTGTTGCTTTGCAATAGCTGATACTAAAAGTAAGTTTTTCTTGATTCTTGGTACATAAAGCACATCCTTTATGTTTCCAATCTTCCCTGAAGGCAATTGTACCTGTACTTTTCTAACTCCCTTTATATCATAAGTGTAGTTGTCCCCCAACTTCACATTTGACCCATCATCTAATTTTTGAAAATTAGATAGCCAGTCTCGCCTAGGTGTCATGTGCTTCGAAGCTCCTGAATCAATAAACCAATCGTCATCTTCCTTCAAGAAGCCACCACCAGAAGATGTCGATGCCGAAAACAACTCATAGTCTTCAAGATCCAAAGCACTCAATTTTGCATTAGATGTTTCTTTTCTTCAGCAAATTCCCGTTCCGCTTCTTCTTGAATTTGTTGTGCCAACACTCCTTTGCATAATGTGCTGATTTTCCGCAAATAAAGCAGTTTCCTTTTCGAACCACTTTCTTTCCATCTTCTGACCGATTTGATTGATTGTCCTCCATATCTTGCTGCTTTTTCTTCTTCTTCTTCCCTTTGCCACCCTTCTTGGAACTTTGCTCTTGCTTCTTTGCCAGGAATGTCTATTCCTTGAAATCGTCCCTGTTGACAATATTTTGTCGTCTCATTTCTTCCTGTAGTAAGATGGCATTTAGCTCATCGAAAGAAGGCCTCGTTTCTCTTAACGATAGCATCATTACAAAGTTCTGATAGGCCAAAGGTAGACTATTAAGTACAATGGATACCAATATTGAATTTTGAACACTTTCTCCAACTGCAATAAGTTGCCCTCTCAGATCTTTCACTCGAGTATAGTCCGTTACTGATTCACCTGTACCCATCTTCAACGTGTGAAGCTTATTAGTCAAGAACAAGATCTGTGACTGATTTACCATCTCATACAAGTTCTTCAGTATATCCCAAGCCTCCTTGGGTCCAACAACATCTCTGATATGAGGTATAATCATATCTCTAACTAATAAGTTGATGATATGATGAGCTTTTCTTCTATGTCTCTGATACTCCCGCAACTCTCTGTCAGTGGTAGGAGGTATCTCGACACCTGTGACGATCTCCCAATATTCCCTATCTTGGAGAATGTTTTGCATCTTGAACTTCCATATGCTGTAGTTCGTTCCATCTAGCTTGCTAGACTCCGACAACACAACATCGTTCAATCCTGCCATTGTACTGATCTACAACAACTCCCTACAACCAGATTTTAGTTTAACAATTAGATCTGTCCAGAAACAGCCTTCCCTGGAGATCACCTGTCCTGGTACTGCTGTCTGAACCTGCACTAGGTCTGCCTTCCTCAGATGCTCCTACACCTGCTCAGTTACCACCTGCACCAGGTTTGCCTACCTCAGATGCTGCCTGTCCAGGCCTGCACCAGGTCCGCCTACCTCAGATGTTGCCTGTCTGGGCCTACACTAGGGCCGCCTACCTCAGATGCTGCTTGTCCAGGCCTAAACCAGGTCCTGCTGCCCTCAGAAGTGCCCTCTGCCCTCAAAAGTATGTCGCCCTCAGAAGTATCTGCACCAGGTATTGTCACCCTCATAAGTACCTGAAACAGATCCGCCGTCCTCAGGTAAAGCCTGCTCCAGATGTGACCTACACCAGAAAACTAGCAAACAACCAGAAAAATTCTGATTCAGGTCTGTCAATAGCCAATAACTTTCCGTCAATCTTCTCCTAGAAGATTCCTGTTGTTTTCCTAACAACGTTGACTCCACATGCAGCTTCAGCTCCTCCAATCTGATTGCCCACCTGCAAATACAAACTCTCTCTCTCTCTCACCAAAGAGCCTGCTCTGATACCATGTCAGAATTTGTGATACAAATTCTAGATGGAGATACTAGTCCTACTAGCACTCACACAAAACCAAGCATGGAGAGAATTCAGATCATAGGAGAATTGAATGAAATTGTTGTGGTGGGGCGCCAGTCTTCTTATATAGTTTCTCTAATGATTGATAAAAGCTAATGTGCCTAAAGTAAATAGCAAAATAACAAAAGCTATTTACTAATAATACTACCTATATATGGTAAGAACCAAAAATGTACTAAATAGATCCTAATCTATTTGTAGTGCACCCACCTACATGCATAAGCCTTAAAAAATGAATTTACTATAAATAGAATGGCCCCTAAAAATAGCACATAGGCATGGCCAAACCGTCATAAAGGGGTATCAAATAAACATTAATTCCTAACAACACCATTGTTTCTGATCCTGATGTTGCACCATTTTCTCTTCTTGCTGATGGGGTTGTTGTTCCACCTCTAGATATTGCACCTGGTTCATTTGACCTTATTCTTGTTGCTAATTTCCATAATGTTGGTGTCCCTGATTCTAATGTTGTTGTTGTCATCCCTCTTGCTAATCGTTTAGATATTGATGGTCCCGATGCTCCTGTTGCTCCTGCTCTTGATTCTTCATTACTTGTTTATGATGATACCTTACCTCCATTACCTACATACTAATCTAGTCTTATCATCTACTAGAATTGAGATTAATAATTCTCTTTGCTTCATTGTACCAAAAGCGGATATCCGCGATTGTAGGGGATTCGGCTTTTGGACTAACACCACTAGCACGAAATATATAACCCAGGAAAGAAAACGACAATACAGCGGTACTAAAGTAGCTCTAGTAGTTAAAATTTTATAGCCCACATTGAGGGAAATGTTTTAAAAGGGGGGAGTGTTATGGACACGCATTATAGTCCATACTTCTCTACTTCCGACAATATTAGTGCACACGTAAGTTATATTACACGATATAGGCCTAGAAATACTGTTATTACATGGTTTTCTATTTTTGGCCCTGATTTTTGAATTTCACTTCCAAATCAATATGAAGGGAGGTAGGGTTTTTCCACTATAAGTAGCCACTAAGGCTGGTCATTTGCTGATTTTGATCATTTGAGTCTTGGGCTTCTTGTAGGGGAGTTGTACTATTTTGGAGATCTTAGTTGGAGATCTACCTGAGCTATTGGCGGTCATGGATATTCATACAATTTCTTAGTTGGAGAATGCTATGTGAATGCCTTTTGCTGTTTTTTATGCATCATTGATAATAATACCTTTGAATCTATTCATAACATACAAGAGGGCGTGCACTATTTTCCCTCCATGTGGATACGATTGTTGAAGTCTCTAGAAGCTTCCATCAAAGCATCTATTGGGTATACATAGGGACTATAGACACTCAATATTCAGCTTTGGATAATAATATTGCTTAAGCTCCTCATGAGAGAACTCATTGCTGTTGCTTGTAGGGCATTAACTATTGATCATATGTGATGTACTTCAGTCTTCTATGCTTCATTGATATCAGCATCTGTGATTTGTGCACATCACTATCAAAATCTTGTGTTTAACGAGAAACAAGAAAATAGACTATAGATGAATCCTTAAAGCATGAGTGTAAATTTTGTAGATAATGGATAATCAACAGATAACTTTGCCCATTTTAAGGTAGATCCTTCAATGAGTAAGCAATAAGATGAAAACATACAAGTTGTCTACAATCTGTGGGCTGATTTTACGGCACACACTATCTTACAATTGGCATCCAAAAATGAATATGCGCCTAGATATTTAGGAATAGGAGTTCTGAACATATCATAAAGCATTTAAATATGCTTAAAGTACTTGAAGCATGCAAAGAGCAAATGGATACTTACAACTGTGCTGAAGATAACTACAGTGATGGTGCTACAGAGCATTGTTGCATAGTCCGGATTCCTAGTATCACCAAATGTAGTGAACTACAAAAGACAAAATTCTACATCAACTTTAGTACAATAATCGATTACCATTAACATGGTCTTACAATCATTCATAGCATGAAAAAGGGTTGAACTAAAAACCTTAGAAAAAATGTTCTCCTACTTAACATACCTGCTGAAATGCCAATGCTATTGAAACAGCTCCACGCATTAAACCAGCCCACCACATAATTATCTACAAGACATCAAAATTGAAGCATCAAATTATTAGTTGAGAGATATTTTTGAATGTACAAGCACTACAAACAAATGTAGACACATGAAAACACATGCATAAGATGCTTTTATCGAGACAATATAAAGTTCTTGCAAGTGAACAATAATTAAAAGCATCTCATGAAGATCTTAGTCATTGATTTGCTCCCACAAATGTGGAGAAACACTCAAAAACATTGCCTTTTAATTTCCGATATCTCCATTGATAGCATTCAATTTGAAATTTGTCTTTCATCAAAGCTCAATACAGAGCTCCACGTTCCGTTTAGGCGGCAATCCCTCTGGCATATTACTAATTGGCACGTTTTAAAGTTGGCTACTTTGTCACCCATTTAGATGAAAAAGCAAAAGATGAAAAACCAAAGAGATAACAACTGTTAATCAAGAACTTTTTTCCACTTGACATCCCTGGCAATTTTTACACAAACTTTGATTGATCTTTGAGTGACATAGAATGGCTAGTCTAAATGATGCGGTATTATCTGAGACAAGTAAACTTGACGGCACAGATTTTAGCATCTGAAAATTCAAAATGCAAAATATTCTCATGGACCATGAATATTGGGGATATTGTTACAAGTGTCGAAGTTCCTCCCACAATTAATAGAGAGTTAAGAGAATCCATGAGACGGCGAAGAAAAGCCCATCACATCATTAACTTATCAATCAAAGGTATGATTATCCCGCATATCTGCTGGACCCAAGGAAGGTTGGGATATTCTCAAGAATCTGTATGAGAATATTCACCAATCTAGGGTGTTTTGTTCTTAACAAATAAGCTACATACTTGAAAAATGAATACAGGGGAATCAGTGATGGATTATTTTACATGGGTAAAACCGTACAAGATCTTTGAGGAAAACTTATAGCGGTTGGAGAAGTGTCCCCAATATGCTTAATAGCTTACCACTAGCTTATAAGAATTTTTTCATGATGTTATCTTTAAGAGAAACCAGCCCTACCTTTGATCGATTGAATGCTATTCTATTACAAGAGGAGATGAGACATCATAATCTCATAAATAGGGAAGATTTTAAAGAAGGAATGTTCATAGCAAAGAAGCAGGGACAAAATTTGAAGAAAGGTGAAAAGTGAAAAAAGAACGAGGAGAAAAAAAGCAGCAAGGGAATTGGGAGAACAACAGTAAATCAAACCAACAAGATGAAGACAAGGCAAATTTCAACCCAAAAGGAGAATGCTTTATTTAAGATAAGCAAGGTCATTACACAAAGGAATGCTGGAAAACCGATCAACAAGAAGAAACAGCTAGGGAATTTTGCTGAAGGACTTGACATGAGTTGTCTTCATGTGATTTCTCAAGGGAAGACGAATGTTGGTTTATCAATTCAGGAGCATCAAAGCTTATGACACCACGACGAGATTGACTATCTAGTTTTCAACAACTAGATGATGGTACAAATGTCAAGTTGGGAGACAATCATACTTATGACATCAAGGGTGTTGGGAAGGTACATATTCAATTACCATTAGGAAAATTTGGTGATATCAAGGATGTTCTTTATGTACTTGTCATAAAGAAGAACTCACTCTCAGTTTCAGCAATAGCAAAGCAACCTATGGTTGTACAATTCGATGAAGAAAGATGTCTTCTCCAAAAGAAAAAAAATGAAGTGGTAGCTGAAGGAGTTCTCGCAAGAAGATTGTACAAACTTCAAGCTCAGGCGATAAGTCATCAAGCTGGAATATTAAAAAAGATCGCTCATTAGAGTTTGATATGTAAGATCTTGGTTCACTATAGTACTTTTTAGGGATTGAGGTATGAAGCATAGCACATGGACTATTTATTTCTCAAGTATGCGCATGAACTTCTTGAAAAATTTGGGATGTCAACTTGCAAACCTATCTCAACTCCACAGCAACAGATCACGATCCGCTACAAAATTGTTTTGGAACGTCGTGACCCATATCGCAATATTTTTTTAAAAAAAAAATTTGGTGGAAAAAAGATTAATGGCTAAATTTTTTTTTTTTAATAGTTTAGTTAGTGTTAAACGAACCCAAAAATCATCAATGAAAGCATCAGAAGAACAACATATTGATAAACTGGAAAGAGGCAAAAATAACATTGCATAGAGGCTAGATCCGGTTAATTATAGATAGAGATACTATTGGCACTGTATAATGTACTCGTATTTTGTTGAGCACGTTGAGTTGACTCACGTTTTTGTCACAAGCTCTGAAATGGGTCCTATGCTTCAAAATTGTTGTTGGTTTGTTATTCAATACGGTTCCGTGTGATTTCATTTCACATAATACAAAAATTGAGATGTTCGCTAAAGAATCAATAATCTGATAAAAAGTTGCATTCTGGGAAACCCTAATGGGAATTCCGGATCACGTTCCGGATCGTGATCAGGAACACATTCTGGAAGTGTGCTGCATCTTTGGTTTATATTAAGCTTTTTGTTGTATGCTTTTGCTAAGGCTACTAGAAAATCATATAAGGAGGACTAGCGCCCCATTCCATCTGAGAATTGTTTCTATTGCTCGATCATGTTGTGTGTGAGTACTAATATAATTAGTCTACTTTTCTTTATACTCATAATTCTGACACCAAGAGCTAGTCGCCCACAACCCATTTTTACTATCTTCTTTGGGGCAAAGTGTTGTGGTACATAAAGGATCTTTTCCCACTTGCAAATTGGATATGTTCAGCATAGTAAAGATAAGGACAATCACCCTATTCTTTAAGTTATATGCCTATCTATGCATGTGCATGCATGAGCCACGACATGCAATCTCTCATCGGTAAGGATATCATTGATGAACTTTCTTCGGAGTTATTAGGCAAAAATGAATACCCTAATCCGATGATTTGTTTGCAAGGAAAAGCACATGCAATTAGTTAATCAAGTCTCAGCCTTGCAAGACTTATCGAAAACTCTTCATCAACAACAAGATGAGTCTATAGCAAGTTTGACTAGTCTAGTACAAAACTTAGTAGCGATGGTAAACAAACATCGTCATCCTCAACGACATCGACATCGACATCCTCACTACAATTCAAAGAACAGTGACGTATTGCTACCAAGATGTCACGACATGAAACAAAAACATGTCATCAACGGGGTAGAGCATTTTATCATCCACACCATCATCATACTGTTGGAGCATTTACGGTGGATACTTGCGGAAATATTCATTATTCAATTTTCGGTGTCCACGCATCAAGAATGTAATAAAATGTGAATAGGTGTGAGGGTAGATGGCCTCTTGTGAGTGTAAGCCCACCCCTATGAGCATATGTTTGTAAATGTTATAGTTGAACTAAGTTATAATAGAAGACTTGGACCATTAGAGCTGAAATAAAGTAGAAGAGGCGAAAGTCAAGTTAATAAGCATATGCTTGGGTGGTAGTGTCACAGGGCTGTCACATAGGAATCATATGACGTTCACATGGGCGCCACCTAGGCTGGCCAATAGGAATAAGAGGTGTGCCACATAGGCTAGCCAATAAAATCAGGGGGTGGGAGCCTACCCCAAGCATAAAAAGGAACCTCTTGTAATCATTTTGGATGTTCAATCAAGAGGAGGAGATTCTGCTGAAGTTTCATTGTGAACATCCATGATTCTAATTTCTCTCTCTCAAGTTTTGTTTTCATTTGATTTTTCATGTTTCGCTTTGTGTTTTTGAGTAGTGTTAATCCATGCTTAATAAGATTAGTGTAGACGCATCACACTTCCCTTGCTTCCTTGTGACTATGAGTAGTGTTAATGGGAATTTGATGCTTGTGTAGTGTTAAATGATCTTGCAAGTAGTGTTAATGTGGTGATAGTGTTAAATCTCTAGAGTTCGAATGATGAAGGTAGTGTTAGAATGCTTGGAGTATTGTAAAGGTGCTTTGCTTGTCTTGAGCGTATGTCTACTTGGAAAGAATGCTAGTGGCTATCTCATGGGAACGAAACTACTTGTGATAAGTCGTAACAGGCATTGAGAGAAAATACATCCCCTATAGTGGCACCATTGTCGGGGATAGCTCTCTTAACATTCTTCATTTGCTTGCATTTTTTTGTTTTTGGTGTTGGGGGCTAGTAGGCTTGATTTTGGCTGATCTTGGCTTCTTCTGATTGCTGCTTGCTTTGTGAGTGAGATCAAAAACATGAGAGCACCCTTACAAAACCTCTACATGTTGTATCAGTCGAATTATTGGTAGTAATCAACCAAGAACTCCAAAAATCTGCAAAGGCTCAAAACCACTAACAAAGCTAAACTCTATGTTCCTCTGAAACTAACCCTCACCGATCTTGAATTCCATAAGAACTCTCACCGGTCCTGCTGCAGCTTTCTCCCTATGAGTTTAGCTAACAAACAATTCAGCAAACGTTCATGATTGCAATTGGTCAAAAAGTGGAATTAACACTTGCTATTTTGGTCTAAAAACCTCCTCGGACTGCAAAAATCTGCACTTTCCCTTCTTCATTTTTGAACATTGAAAGTTTCAAGTGACAAAATTTAAAAATCAATAGTCAAAATTTAAAAAATGAAATGTTTAATGTGCAACCTTAAAACCTTCAACCTTGAACCATCAACTGTCAACATGACACGTCAATGCTCACCATTGAGTGGTCACTGAACATTCAAGTTTTGAACATTCAAGAATAAACTGAACTTTGAAGTCTGAGAGTTGAGTGTTTACGTGAGTATCGTGTCAGGAGCATGCATGCAAGGGGTAATCTCATACCCCCTCAAACGTAATAAATGTGCCCTGATGCGTGTGGGCCCACCCGTGTAATTGAGGTGGCAGTATCTGCAAGTCCACCATCTCTTGGTGCCCGGTGTGGGAGAAGTTTAACTCTAATGTCTTGTTTATCAAATTTCGCTCTATGGACTACCGCAACGCAGCTTTACGACTTACAGCCAAATTAAAAGGGACCTTTATTTTTATGAAGACCTTACACACTCGCAATGGCAAGCCAGGAAACAAATTATTCAAGAAGCAAATGCAAGGAATCAACGGGTGAAGGCAAGCCAAAACATTTTGATAAGATTTCACAATAGGATTTGGGGCTCCCGGGCAAGGGAGCAGCCCGAGTTCCCCTAAGCCTTTAGGTATCGGTTTTTGGAATTGTAATGGCATACTATCATCTTCTTCGGCAAAGATGTCAAAATTTGTGATACAAATTCTAGATGAAGATACTAGTCCTACTAGCACTCACACAAAACCAAGCATAGAGAGAATTCAGATCATAGGAGAATTGAGCAATTGCTCTAGCAAATGGAATCTCCTACCACTATCTCACACACAGAGTCACTTGCACCAAACAACTTTCCAACCTAGAAAGCATTTCATCATGATATTTATTCTGACATTTTGTCATATGCAAACTTGGTGTACGTCCATCTTCAACCATGTTGTTTTTCTTGAAGCTAAACAACAACATGTATTGCTGATTTTCAGTGCCTAATCAACAACCTTGGCTTCCCAATCTTATAACAAAATCTACCACATGACAAAACATGAACTTGGATAGATAATGTCGGCCACACAGCTTGCCACACCTGTCACTTGTAACAATGAACTTATCATTTGCCACCACGATAAGAAACTGTGAAAAACATCTTTTTGAATATCAATTAGTTAGAATTAAAGTAGAATCATTGTGTTACTGTGGATAAGGATCAGTTGGCCTCGCCACGAGGCAAGTTGACGGGACACGCGTCCCGCCAACGGCAACTTGGGTCATGCATGGGTTGCCTGAGTGAACAACTATATGTACAGTGTAATTTCATTTTGAGAAATACAGTTGCTATGTGAGCTTGTTGTGGAGAGTGTTTTCTGTCTGTGTTACTGTGTAGCATAATCTGTGTTCCTGTGCAAAGCAAATTCTAAGTTGGTATCAGAGTCGTACAGGGAGTGTACACAGTACAGCATCGCCGTTGAAGAGAGCTTCAGGAGAACTGTCTTTTGAGAGTTCGGGGTTTACGGCGGGTTGAAGACGGAAAGAGAAGCACTGGTGCACAGTTTCTAGTTTATAGAGGCTTGCTAAGCTCAGCAAAGGGATTATTAGCCTGTGCATAGCATCAGACAGGGAAAAATTTGGTGAAAAATTGACAATTTTGAAGCCAGCTGAAAATTGAAACCGGGTTTGGGGTTACGGTTTTTTATACATAACTGGTGATTTCTTCGTTGTTTGTGCACCGTTTTGGATGCCGTAAGGACAGGAAGGAAGCTAATCACATTGTCAACCAGCCATGGAGAGATTCTGAGGTTTATGTCAGAGATTTGTCTCCAGACAGTTAACCTAGCAGATTTGCCGTAAAAGGTGAAAAAAGCCACTTTGTCAAGTTGAGCTAAAATCACCGTTTCTCCATGGAATTTCTTGAGTGAACACTCTACAGACTTGGTATTAGTAGGGCGACCCTGCTCCAGGCCTCAGATCGTGCTCAAATCAATCCATAGGCGAGTTAGATCAAGCAAAAACGAGTGTGGGGAGGCGCGGCCGTAGACAGGGAGGTCGCGGACTGTTCGCGCGTGGAACCAAAGTGAAACCATAGTGTTTCGAAGTGGACAGCGTCTACAAGAATCTCCATTGGTGCACAGAAGTGCTCAGATCCGTTGGATAGAGAAGTTACAAGATCGACGGCTCAAATTGTGCTACCCAGAAGGGATATCCACAGTTGGATCAGATTCAACCATTGGATGGAGTCTGAAGGGTTGTTGAAGAGGGCCCTGAAGAAGTGAAGTGCATTTTGGCCTTCAACTTCATTAAAAATTTTCATACTGAAATTGGAGTTGGGTCCCTTCACAAGTGAAGAGTGAAGTTTCTTCAAGGTGAAGAAACAGTTCAAAAACTAGAAAAGTTCCTATTTTTGGGTCCTTTGCCCGTTTTGACCCAAATGAAAGGCTATAACCTCCAAACGAAGGGCACCCGGACTGTACCTGCAAGTACGGTACAACAAAACAGAGCGATTGCAGCGGAGAAAGTGTTCGGAGTACGCCAGAAGTGATTTCACCATTCCACTGGGCACGTTGTTGGGAGTTGACGACTGAGTGCATTTCGGAAGGCGACGCCGATTTGGCTTTCAAATTGGTGGAAACGCGGCGAGTGGCCTGGTAAGGGAAAAAGTGCAGGTCATTATTTTCAACTTCTGACATCACTGTTGGCCTCGACATACTGTTTTTAGCCTACGGCAGAAGTTTCAAGCAGTTTTGCGACGGGTGAAAGTAGCAAATTGGACGGGATTTCTAACTATGCAGTGTGGAAATTCAAAATGAAAAACATACTGATGGAGAAAGACGTGTGGGAAGTCGTCACAGGTGATGAGAGAAGGCCGCCAAATGAAGCGGATATCAAAGTGTTCGACAAAAAGATGAGGAAAGCTTTGACCTTCATTAACTTGTCAGTGAAGGATCACATCATTACCCACATTTGTGATGCTGTTACACCCAGACAGACATGGGATGTGCTAAAGGAGCAGTTCGAGACGTCAAATCCGTCAAGAATCATGTTTCTGAAGCCAAAGTTGAATAGTGCCCGCATGTAGCAAGGAGAGCACATTCAAACGTACATGACTAGAATCAAGACAATGAGAGATGAACTACATTCTATTGGTGAGCGCATACGTGATGTGGAGCTGGTGCACAATGCATTGTGCGGCATTGCAGAACCCTATCAGATGTTTGTGAGCGGAATAGCATCAAGAGAAAGATTGCCAACCTTTGACGAGCTCACAGGAATCTTGATGCAGGAAGAGAAACGTCGAGAAATGGTGAAAGCTAGACGTCCAAATATTGACGATCAGGCACTTGCGACACGCCAAAAACAAGGCAAGGGCAAGGGCAAGAAGAAGTCTAAACAGCAATTTGCCAAGTCTCAGGAGGACGAGGGATCTTCCAGTAAAACTAAGAAGAAAGGCAAGTGCTTCCATTGTGGTAAAAAGGGCCATTGGAAGAGTGAATGTCGCAAATTCCTGGCGGAACAAGGCAAGGGGAAACCAAAACAAGCAGGTAACCTTGTCGATGAGGGTGAGATTGAAGACTCTAGCATCTTCATATCTGCATTGTCATCTAATCAAGATGATCAAGCATGGTATATTGACTCGGGAGCCACAAGACACATGACAGGTAACAAGAATTGGTTCAGTAGCTTGAAAGTGTTGGATAATGGAACATCTGTTTCACAAGCAAATGGTGAGGTGTGCAAGATCAAGGGGATAGGCACTGTTTCAATCCAACTACCTGATGGCAAAAGCAGGATGATCAGGGAGGTACTTTACGTACCAGGTTTGAAGAAAAATTTACTTTCTGTTGGAGTCATTACTGGATAAAAGTTGAAAGTAGAATTTACCCATGATCGTTGCTTTGTGAAGGATGTGAACCAAAAGTTCAAAGTTATTGCGGATGGAGTAAGAGAGCCCAATACAAAATTGTACAGGTTGAATGCTACAATTAAGGGGCAACATGGACTTGTATCATCCATTCCATCGCAAACTGAGATGTGGCATAAGAGGCTTGGTCACTTGAACTTGAGAGGCCTCAGTTTGATGAGAAAATTGGAGATGGTAACAGGATTGCCTACCATAGAAGATCACTTGAAATTGATGTGCGAATCTTGTGTATATGGGAAGCAGCATCGAGAGAAGTTCAATAAAGGGGGTGTTACAAGAGCAAAGAACATCCTGGATTTAATCCACACAGATTTATGCGGGCCTATGAGGACCATGTCCTTAGGTAAAGCCTTCTATTTCATGACCTTTATTGATGATATGTCACGTAAGACGTGGATCTACTTCTTGAAGAAGAAATCAGATGCATTTGATAACTTCAAGAGCTTCAAAGCATTGGTCGAAAATCAGACAGGTAGGAAGATCAAAGTCCTAAGATCAGATAGTGGAGGTGAGTACAAGTCTAATGACTTCAATGATCTTTGTGATCAATGTGGGATTAAAAGACAATTTACGCAAGCTCATACTCCTGCTCTCAATGGTGTAGCTGAGCGCAAGAATCGTACGATTGTGGAAAGTGCCAAATCTATGCTAGCTGAGATGAAACTACCAAAAGATTTTTGGTCAGAAGCATGTAGCACGGTAGTCTATCTTCAAAATAGAAGTCCTACCATTTCCATACCAAAGATAACACCTGAGGAAGCATTCACGAAGAAGAAGCCAAAGGTGAACCGCTTGCGAATCTTTGGATGTAAGGCCTTTGTACACATTCCTAAGGAAGAGAGCCGTAAACTTGATGTAAAAGCTATCAAGTGCATATTCCTAGGATACGATGATCGTGTGAAGGGCTATAGATGTTTTGATCCAGTGGAAAACAAAATCCATATAAGCCGTGATGTTATCTTTGATGAATCCAAGATGTATGAAGACAAGGATGCTGAGAAGATAGACACATCCAGTGGGAAAGATGGTATAGTGAGGATACCACCTGATGATGATCCATTCATTGACCTTCCGAGTGATGAACATGAGGATACATCTCAAGATACTACCACTCAACCTCAAGAGACAGGTTGGAGAGGTAGGGACAAACCTTTTGGTGCAAGAAGGATTGAAGTTGCAGGTGACAAACACAAGGAGAAGGATGTACCGTGGGATACATTTTCACCAGGAAGCCGATCACCTGACAGGAAGCTCCCTAAGTGGTTTGAGAGATTGTTGGACAGCCGCGACATGGATGACTTTCCAGGATCATCTAACCAGGGAGAGCTACGAAGATCAACAAGAGAGAAGACTCAACCTGAAAGGTATGAAGCAAATGATGCTCTCTTATCTAGCATTATTCAAAACAAAGAACCTTTGACTTATGGTAAAGCGAAGGATGATGACATTTGGGTCAAGGCCATGGGAGAGGAGATGGAGTCAATTGCTAAGCATAGCACATGGGACTTAGTAAAACCACCAGTTGGCAAGAAACCCATTGGTTGCATATGGGTATAAAGGACTAAGTACCATGCATATGGAAGTATAGCAAAGCACAAGGCAAGATTGGTGATCAAAGGGTACGCACAAAGTAAAGGCATCGACTATGAGGAGACCTTTGCGCCGGTTTGTAAGTGGAATACTCTACGTCTACTTGTTGCTTTAGCTTCACATTTTGGTTGGCCTTTGCATCAGATGGATGTGAAATCTGCTTTTCTAAATGGTGAGTTAGAAGAAGAAGTGTTCATGCTTTGTAGCGAAGGGACAGGAAGATAAAGTATGTTGCTTGAAGAAAGCGCTTTATGGTCTTAAACAAGCACCACGTGCGTGGTATAGCAGGATTGATGCCTACTTTCGTTCAAAGGGGATGGTGAGAAAACATTCTGATCCAAATCTATATGTCTTATGCTTTGATGGTATGGTTGCTTTGATTGCTCTTTATGTTGATGACTTAATTATTACGGGAAATAATCAAGAGATGATAGACATGATCAAGAAAGACCTCATGGAACAATTCGAGATGACAGATCTCAGCCTGATGCATTACTGCCTTGGAGTAGAAGTGTGGCAAAAAGGACATGAAGTGGGTTTAACATAGGTGAAGTATGTCAAAGAGTTGCTGCACAGGTTTAGGTTGCAGAATTGCAAACCAGTAAACACTCCTATTGAACCAGGTAAAAAGCTTTCTAAGCTTGATGAGTCACAGTCATTTGATGCTATGCTGTATAGACAATTAGTAGGGAGCTTGATTTACCTTACCACGACTAGACCAGATATATGCTATGTTGTTGGCATTGTAAGTCAGTTTATGGCAGCACCTACGGAAACGCATTGGAAGGCAACTAAACGCATTTTGCGTTATGTGAAAGGCACTTCAGAGTATGGCTTGATTTACAGGAAGCATGATGGTTTACCTGAGTTGTGTGGCTATGTGGATGCGGATTGCGGAGGTGACTATGATGATCGTAGATCCACCACAGGGTATGTATTCCAGTTTTGTGGTAGTTGCTTTTCCTGGTCTAGTAAGAAGCAAAGTACAATTGCTCTTTCCACCACAGAAGCAGAGTATAAGGCAATGTGTAGTGTAGCACAAGAAGCTATATGGTTGAGACAAATCTTGGAAGAAATTGGCATGAAGCAGAAAAATTTCACGACTTTACATAGCGACAGTCAAAGTGGCATTCAGCTAGCAAAGAATCCAGTGTTCCATGCGAGAACTAAACACATTGAGATTCAGTATCACTTTATACGTGAGAGGCTGCTGAGTCGTGAAATTCATGTTGTTCATTGTAGCACAGAAGAACAACTAGCTAATATTTTCACTAAGCCACTTACTGGAGAAAATTTTGATAAGTTTAGATCAAAGCTTTATGTACTTAAAGTTTGTTGACTTTAAAGCTATGTATATGACTGGATAAAAAGTAGACTCTACTTTAAGGGAGAGAGTTAGAATTACAGTAGAATCACTGTGTTACTGTACTGTGGGTCCTATCAATGGATAAGGATCAGTTGGCCTCGCCACGAGGCAAGTTGACGGGACACGCGTCCCGCCAACGGCAACCTGGGTCATGCATGGGTTGCCTGAGTGAACAACTATATGTACAATGTAATTTCATTTTGAGAAATACAGTTGCTATGTGAGCTTGCTGTGGAGAGTGTTTTCTGTCTGTGTTACTGTGTAGCATAATCTGTGTTCCTGTGCAAAGCAAATTCTAAGTAATTTACCCATGCAACTCCCTCTTAAGAGCTTGCACCTTTGTCGATTCCAACCTCGACAAAAACTTGTCAACATTAGAACGTCTGAAATTAACCTTCCTTCAGTATGCTTGTTGGTAGCTGCTTCTGCAGCTTCAGCAACACCATGATCACCGATTGCTTTCCACTATCATCTCTTTTGATTCATGTAGAGCTTCCTTTCCCTATGAGTTAACCCTTCCATTTTGTGAGGAACCTTGTTTTGATTATTGTTGTGAATCCCTTCTTCACCTTGCACATGATTGCAAACAAATCCTAGTCGTATTGTCGATCCTTACTCCTGAGACCTCCTTAAGCATGCATCAACGTTCTTGCCCTCTTAATCCTTATTGATCTCCTACTACATGACACAGCCATTGCATCCTAGCAATCTGTGTATGTCCATGCTTCCTTGCATGTAATCCAATTACTTCCAATAATAATCAACAATTTGTAGCGATCCAATTGAGTATGCTCCAAATTTCTCTTAGAAATCTGTAACTAACCACAGCCAATAACATGCATCCTTGCATGCAACCCAAACTAGGTTTGTATTTGGCCTTTGAAGTCTCCACTTTTGAACTTTCGCTTGATTCGAATTTTCTGCCTGGGATTCAGTATACAGATCTGAGACTAGAGCAGCCAGTGGCCGTGGTTCGGAAGGAGTGGCTTGTCTTTATAGAGAGTCCCTTTATCAGATGTTCGAGTTTGTCAGGCATGATGAGCATGCACAATATATTTGGCTTCGTATCACAGGACGAGTGATTGGTTTGGACAGGGACATCTTCATTGCTACCTACTATTTTCCTCCAGAGTCCTCCTCCTTTGCTGAGGGTGTTGGCTCACCTATTTGGACCTTTCAGTGGATATCGTCGGATTTGCAGAGCGGGGGCATATTTTCCTCACTAAGGATTTTAATGCCCAGACAGCTTCACAACAGACAAAGTTTCATGATGCTACAAATCAAATGCGAGTTCATGCCCTTGATAGTGATAGCTTGGGGATCACCAGGATTTCTGATGATGGACCGGGACCTATCACTTCATATGGTGAGTACCGGTTACAGTTTGGTGAGGCACATGAGTTAGCCATTCATAATGGCCTAATTCTGGCAGCTATACTTGTCACCCTCACAGTGGCGGTCATAGTGTGGTTGATTACCTCATGGGGTCACCGTCATCCATCCCTCTTATTCACAGCTTCCATATGTCCCCTACCACCCTCTCTGATCATTCGTTCCTATCCTTCCCTATTGGCCATCTTCCACCACCACAGCCTCAACACCAATCCATACTTCCTCGTGCACCCAAATACACCTTCCACCCCCTCTCTATCCCTCTACCAGGAATCCCTCGCCTCCCTACTTCACTCTTTTCCACACAGTGAACCGCTGGAGTCACAAACCGCCTTCCTCACCACATGTCCCACACTGCTGCTACTTTGGCTTTCCCCTTTATACTTCATAAACACAAACCAGCCCATCCACGATCATATCGACCTTTCCACCCACCGTGGTATGACGCGGAATGCCGCTCCCTTCACCACTCTATCACACATGCTCGTTTCAATGCCCGCCATCTCCTCCGCTCTTCATGACAAATGTACAACCGCACACTCCATCGCAAAACATGTGCCTATGATGACTCTGAAGGAAACCGTCTTGTGAACCTCCTTCTCAGTTCCTCCTCAGGTGCCTTTTGGCGTGAGTTTATCCCTCGAGCCCCACCCCCTCTTCTAGACAATTTACATATTTGGACCGACTATGCTACCCGCCCATCTCCATCTCTCCTCGACCTTTAGACTTCACCTTTTTCACCCCTGACTTGGTTCGGGCAGCAATCAAAAAGCTGAAAACCCACCGCACCAGGGACATTGAAGACCTTGCTGTTGTTGAGGGCTTCCAATCCTCTTGGTGCACCAACATCATACATCCTATCCATAAAAATGGTGACCGCATGGTACCTGGTAATTACTGCACTATTATGATTGGACATGTTCTCGCGAAGTTATATGGCACCATCCTCCAATCTGCAGTTAGCTCAGAGGCAGAGGCCAGGAGATTACATGCTTTGGGTCAGGCAGGGTTCCGCGCTCATTATTCCACTACAGATCACATATTCACACTTCGAGCCCTTATTGAATAAGCTAGACACAGGAGAGAAAAGGTTTACTGTTGTTTTGTGGACTTCAAGAAAGCCTTTGATTCTGTCCCACGCTCCTTACTTACCCGTCATGGCTCTCTATGGAGCTGCTTTCGTCATGGTAGTGGCATTTTTGAGCAGATCTGGAGTTCTATTGGGGTTAAGCAGGGATGCTCTCGCTCATCAGTTCTCTTTGGATTAGACGAGCTAGAGCAAGTCATCTCTCAGTGCGATGGGGATGGTTGCCGGCTTGGTGACATTCTGATTGCCATCCTTCTCTATGCGGATGACGTGGTATTAGTCTCCCATTCTAGAGAGGGATTACAGAGACAGTTGGACTGTTTACACACCTTTTGTACTCAGTGGGGTTTAGAAGCGAACCTCTCGAAGACCAAAGTTATGGTCTTCAATACCTCTCGGGCCTTCATGCAGCGCCAGGAGCTTACGCTTGATGGACAACCCTTCCTACACTTAACCTGGGTGTGCGCTTCTCTGGTCCTACCTTCAGTATGAGACAAGCGACTACTTCTAGACTTGGGAAGGGTCACTCTTCCCTAGTCCAGCTGGAGAGATTCTGCTTCCGTAAGTCTATTCGGGATGCCCCGAGTAAGTGCAGACTGTTTGACACCATCATCACACCTTCAGCCTTGTATGCAGCAGAGATATGGTGTACATGACTATCATCTTCACACTGGTCCAGCATTTCACGCTTACAGACCACCATGTTAGCTCCCTTTATCCGAGCGAAGCCCTCGGTTCCACATGAGATCATCCTTGCGGAGTTTGCCACCCCCTAATTCAAATTGAGGCAGCCTTCCAGCTTATCACGTACATCCAGAGAGCTCAGGCACTTCCTGATACAGACAACGCTCCATTCATAGGCATGTCGCAACCCCGAGCTCCCCGTCCTATCATGAGGAGACACACTTCTCATCCTCAGCAGCTACTTGAGTTACCTCACGTTGATAATTGCATCACATCCTTCTTCTTCAACAGGACATGATGACATGATAATGATATTGTTAAACCTCCCTATGTGTATTTGGCAGCATTCATATTCGTACATATCTCACTCATTTCAGCTCGTAGTGTTTAGTCATGTTATTTTCTTTCGTTACTGTTTTTTAAAACCTTTTCGTATGCTCCCACTGATACCACATACTTGACATGTACATTTATTAGTCTTATATGCCTTTTTGGCATGGAAGAGATATTAATAAAGCTTTCTTTATTTCTCTCTCTCAGAGTAATGTTCCTTGGTTAATATGGAGCAACTACATTTCGGGAGACAATCGAGACGCAAAGAGTAAGTGTTGCTCTGTATAACTTTGGTTACTCCCCTACTATGTATACAATGGAGACATGGTGCAATGGTCTTATGGAATTTGATTGAGCTAGCTTCTTCTCACATCGAATAGTCTCGACTTTATATGTTGTCACGTACAATATGGTAAGCCCTTAGTTCACAACAGATTATCTTGGTCGAGTTTCTTGTACCTCCCATTCAAATAAATTTTATCTTGCGATTGATCATCTATATACAAAGTAGAAACAGCCAATAACACAACAAAATGATTAACATGAGTTGTAGCAAGCAGCTCCAAGTTGAAAAGGTAAATGAAGTACATGCTAAACAAAAAGTTGTCCAGCCCTTACAGGCTCTAATCTATTATCTAATATTATGAACACTTTGCAAATGACATCAAACATGACATGCAAGTGTGGAAAACCATTTGAACGATCATATAACAATCTTTGACCACGATCGTTGTATAGATATCAAAGAGCAAAATTGTAGGCCTCCCGCTCAATGAACTCAAAGCACTAGGTAAACTACCTACAAAATGAATGAAGATTACTCTGCTTGTAGTATTCTTGAAGCCCTATAAGAGATGTCCAAATAGCTTATACTACCACACAGTGTTAGAGCAAGTGGTTCTCCTCAATACTGCTAGGCTCTTGGCCTAGTCATCCTAAGCTTATCCATTCAAAAAATAAAAGAACCATGACTCCAATTCCATGAATGCAATGAAGCTTTTCTAAGGGCCGAAATGAATAAAAGTACCTAAGAATGTTTGTACTAGTCCTAATTATATGTCGATAATTGTAGCTCAATGTCCTCAATACCACATTATGTAAGTTCAAAAGCTCTATGTTGACTTTTTTCCAATGTTAAGTTCTCTTATGACTTCAAGTGCAAGACTAACAAAGATAGAAAGAAGTACACAAATACATATCGAACATCTATTTCTCGCAATCATGGCCTATTCAATTTAAAAAATACATGTTAATAGCGCCATAATGTTAATTGTGGGTAGACAAGGTAAAATCAACAATCTTGTTCCAATTTTAATTGAGAGATTTAGCAATAGCTTGGTGGTACAAAATCTCCGAACTGCAAAAAAGCTTATAGAAGCAAGACTATATACTTGTAGTATGATGTAGTTAACTTATGACATTCTTCACCTAATGAGAGTGGGTGTTACCACATGAAGAAACATTTAAGAAGTTGATTTCAACGATCAAAGAAATTTGATGAACGACCTAAGCTCTTTGACTCAAGCCAGTAAGCTTTTCTCCGTAAGACCCATTCTTCCATAAACGATGGAAAAGCTCAATAATAACCACAATTCAACTGCTAAATACCTGTCGTTGAAAATTAATGTGTGTGGATGGCGTTCGTCGAACGTGATTGAGAATCACTGATAGGGGAAATACAAAAGCAGCTCGTCCAAGTAGAACTAAGACAATAAGAATCCCAGAAATTGGCAAGACCGCACTACAAAAGCAACACAATGACAAGTGTTATTATCTAAGTGAGACAACAATCTTCTCCCCACTTCTTACCACCACTCCTTATGCACTGAGCACGTTCTTATCTAAGGTTAGCGAGGAGACACAAGTTCCATAACATTGAGTTAAGCTTAGCATGCTCCAGAAGAATCTTGTTGATTATCATATGATGATAGTCATGAAATCCTTGCTCACAAATATTAAAATCTCTTCCGAAAGAAAATGAACACTAAAGGAAAGTATGACACGACAAAACTTAAGGAGATGGAATAGTAACATATCTAACTAATATCAAATCAAATACAGTATAATAATCTGCAAGAAACATTCAAAAATTAAAGAAATTACAATTGGCATGTTACCAAAAAATTCAAGATATAATTGGTTCTTGGATAGCAGTGAACTATGACGTCAGGGCTGCGAACAAGTTTGCTAATCCTACGTGATAAATTACAATTTAAAACTATTGAACTCAGCCTAGAACAACATATACACATAGAAAATCAGTGCAAAACTTGGCTATGGCATACAAATTTTTTCAGTAACGTACAGAACATTGCGTTAGAATCACTTATCTTAGTAAGTAGCATCTCTCATATGCAAGAGACTATAGTCCAACATTTAGGTTTTAGATTTAATCAGCTATTATACCTTGACCTACGAATTATTCTTACAAGGTTCTGTACGAACACATTTCAGCCATTGCTTGCAAAATTCATATTGTTTACCAGTTAATTGCTGCTCATGTAGCTTTCCAGTAGACACATGATAATCAATTGAAAAAAAAAAAAAGATCTATTTTGAACACAATGTATATAGTATAAAGACTTGCCTGCGTTTAGCTAGGGCCCACTTATCAACATCCAGAAGATCCATACCCACATAAAGGAAAATAAATGTTTCCGCAATAAAAGACATTGTTGCAAATGTATGTCTGAAAGATCAATTCAAACAAGTCATTTTTTATTCAACACAAATTGTGCAGCCTATGAAATATCAAATTACTCTTTTATTTGATCCAACTGTTGGCAAAGAAAAAACCTCCACAAAGAGAATAAAAGTATATATAAAAGAAAGAGTAGACAAGCCAAAAAAAAACATGACTTTTATCATCATTCATTACATCTCATTCGAAGGTTGCATCTCTACAAGAAACATATATATATATCAATGCTAAGTCAAAGGTAGTACCCTAAGATAACAAAAATGGCATGCAATCTTTACCATTATGGAGTTCATTGAAGCAGACCACACTTACTTGGATGTAACCCTTGAGCTTTCTGTCACATTGTGCCATGTATAGTGCGACATCACAATTCCACAAAAAAACACAGTGAGAATCCCGCTCAAATAGAAGAGCTGCAAAAATTCAAACAACGAAATGAATTCACCTTCCAAGCACATCATACATGTGTGTAAGTTGATAGTATTGTTGGATACATTTTCCTACAAAGCTCATTCAACTCTCAAAAACCCTTTGCTTTACAAAAAATTGTAGATTTTAGGGCATAGGACAAAGAAAGGAACTGTTAGAGAGCTTCAAAGTAGTCATAAAATTGAGGTGGTTATGGCAACACAATGTGTGTGTGTGTGTGTGTGTGTGTGTGTGTGTGTGTGTGTGAGAGAGAGAGAGAGAGAGAGAGAGAGAGAGAGAGAGAGAGAGAGAGAGAAGATAGTACATGTTGAGTAGAAGCATAAAAATATGTCTCCAAAATTAAACATATAATGGGAAAAACTAGTCTCTAAGCATCTGATGAGTTCAAAAAGAAACTGAATGGACTCTTAAGTGAGAACCAAAGATCTAGCTATATAAGAAGAGTAGATATTGAAAATAAAACAATGGGCAACACAATGTGTGTGTGTGTTTCTCTCTGTGTGTGTGTGTGTGTGTGTGTGTGTGTGTGTGTGTGTGTGTGTGTGTGTGTGTGAGAGAGAGAGAGAGAGAGAGAGAGAGAGAGATAGAGAGAGAGACAGAGAGACAGAGACTGATGTTTTTTCGGTTGTAAATTAAGCCTATAAAGTATAATTTGAATGTGTTTCATAGGATGAATAAACTAAATTTGATGTCTTTTCATAGGGAACGTCTTCAATATAAAAATAAACTAAGACTGACGAGGGTAGCAATATAATAGAAGTTGACAGTAAAGCTATGATGTGACCAGCCAACAATAGTGTCTCGTAGCTTTGCTAAACTCAATAGAGTAAACCATCAACTAATATCAAAGGGTAGAGATATGAGGAACGTTGTAATGGGGGTGAGGGGGCTGAGGGTGCACCAGGACCCTCAGTAATAGAAGGCAGAATAAAAAGGAAAGGAGAAGAAAGAGATTTGAAATACTCCAAACTATCAGTAATACCAAATTTATGAAAAAAAAAGCAAACTAGAATCAAAATTAGACATTTTAAACAAACTACAGATGGTGAACATCCGTGGTGTGTACGTTGTGATGCGTGCATGTGATGTGTCCAAGTAGACATGTGTTAATGCATGGTGTGTAAGGTAGATGGACGTGTAGGCTGTCTTGGCTATCTCTAGTCACAATGTTGTTTCACTTCTCAAGCATAACATCTCGCATCAAGGCAATACATCTCTGGTCCACGTATGCTACCAGGGAACATAGTGTAACTGGCTAGTCTTAAAAGAAGCACTGATATCTCCCCCTGATCTCATATATCTAGCACTGGAAGACAAAAGTCTCCTCTATTTCAACCTCCCCCATGCCATGGTACAAATTGTGCAAAACCCTATCTTCCCAAGGTGTTCCTTGGAAGCGACCTATCGCTAAATGTTGTCAAGCTAATTCTATGATCAAAATAGATCTATTGATTAGAGCTAACACTTTCCCATTGGGACTTTTTTACATGTTATCAGATTAATGGGTTATTCAACCAAGTAATTTTCTACTAATGTGAAAGTAACCAAAACTGCATAATATCAACAAATTTAACTCATATACACACCTGCAGATTGTGAAAATAACAAATAATGACATTCAACAATAATACTAATAGTGCCATTGAATCAAACAAAGAACAAATATCTAAATCACAATATAATTATTAGATTGTACCTAATACAACAAAACTGTGCTACACAAAATGGTATTAGCCTACTCCATATGATCCTTCCAAGTACATTGGAGCATATTCCTCTCTACTCTCAAATCTCAACGCTCAAATCTCACCCACATATCCATCCTCCTTGTGACTAATGTTTCAAAATGAAACTAAAGGTTGTTATTCTTTGAAACTCAAAACTAAACGTTTTTATAATCAGCTTCATAAAGTCGACCCTTAACAATAGCCTAAATGTTTTTGGCCCCCACAAATTTTAGTGAGTTACACGAGCTATTTTAAATACAAAGTTATACTACTGTGTTATTCATGTAGAGATTATGTACAAAGGTCATGAATATCCATAAAACAAATGATTGACTTAACACATTAACAACAACTATTACTTGATATACTCCCAACTCTTGTAATAAACAAATGCAGTCTATCAAGGGTTGACGCAAGTAATTGGCATTGAATCGATTGTTTGGAAGAAAAATAAATGTACTCCATAATTGCTATTTCTGCTTCAATTATGCCTTTGGGTTTATTATCTTCTCTTCTTGTTGATGCATCTAATTATAGAATGGCTCTTTTCTTCTACATGCATATTGGCCACTTTTGACATGTAACTAGCCACAAGCTCCACGCTAAGCAATTTTGAATTATGAAAACGATGCAAATCCGTTCTCAACTAGACTAGAATCTCATTTGATGTTTGAGGCTTGTCCGTGTTCTCCTTTACATGATCATCCTATTGAGTCGAAAGGATCACCTCTTCCTATTGAAGAATCTCATTCTTGTTACCTTCTACTTGTGGCCTTTCTTCATTTATTACTACTATCTCTGATTGCACTAGTTCTACATTCTAGTGCACAACATCCTCTTGTGTCATTGCTATTTTTTCCTCATGTCTATTCAACACATGCCAAAGGGTACTCATGGATGAAGATGACCCCCGAAATGCATCTCGATTGATAATGGAATGCAAATTGTCCTCAACTCGATTGATAGTGAGGAAAATGAGCAAAACATCCTCCCAACTACAAACTGCTAGAAAAAATACCTTCTGTGGAGTGGACCATTGATAGATTTGTCACATAAAGTGAAGAAGCTAACAAATAAGACCTGCTAGTAGATCACTAAAGGGGGTGGATCTTCGACAAAGTAGTCATCTACATAGAAAAGATAAAGTATAGCTAGAAGAGGAAGAGGAAGCCGGATCAATCGTTGCAAATAACTAGAAAGGAAGATGATGATAGATCAAACTCATCAAAGACAAAAAAGACCTCCAAATGCCCAAGAAAGTGCTGTCTATTTCTACGTTGCAACTTTCAATGAAGAAACTTATCCATGCAACCCTTGTCGAGGTCTTGATTATTAAGAATGCATTTATTAAATCCAATCACCATGTTTCCCCTTTCTACTAGATTTCTTGTACTTTGAATATGCAAATCTCTGATGCCACAATTTTACTTGACTTAACTACTAGTCATAATATTCATCGACTCTAATCATGCAATCTTTTAGAAATATCCAAGCCTATATCCTCCATAGCATTGTAGGATTCCTTATTGTAATGGTGCACCATAGATCCAGCGGTACCAGGATCCGCAGATCCCGGTACCGCGGATCCATGATGATCCGCGGTACCATAATATATAATTTTTTTTAAAATATTTTTTCTTTTAAGTTTTAAAAAAAATAATAAGAATAATAATTTAGTGGGCAATATGGGTATTAGCTTGAAGCTCTTGACGAGAGTAGTGCATTTAAGCAAGTTGCCGGTTCTGACGAGAGCGAACAGCCAAAGGACCAAGGGGATGCAAAACACCAAAAAGTGTGTTTTCGCTCAGGGAGTCGGAAGGCCAAATCATGAAGAGGTCGTACCGTCGGGGCCGGGGTCTACCAGCAGCCCCCGGACCCCGCCGCAGAGCCCCTCGGACCCCCCAAGACTTGCTGCTATATGAAAACTGTAATCTAGCCATCTCATAACCATCATGGTCTCATAATAGACCCTATACTAACAACCGTGGCTTCTCCTCATAACGGGGGCCTTACAAATCTGAGCTCACGGTTAAATAGTGACTACTAAACTGAGAGGTGCATTATTTAGTTGTCTTTAACACATTTTGTAGCTGAAAGCACCGGCAACCTGCATAAATGCACTACTCTCGTCAAGAGCTTCAAGCTGATACCCATATTGCACACTAAAATTTATAAAAAAAATTAAATAATTTTTTTTTTTAAAAAAAATATTAAAAAATGGTACCACCCTGGTACCACGGATTTTTGGGCGGCACCATAACCGCAGTACCACCATTATGGTACCGCGGTACCATAATGGCGGTACCACGTGCCACTATGTGGTGCACATATCACCTACATAGCCAATTCTACTAGCAAAGAGTGGATTTTTGGCTAGTGTGAGCACAAACTCACACATAACACGTGCCTAATCGACTGTTTTTTTTTTTTAATTTTGCCATAGTTTAATTCATGCCTTGATTCTATCACTTGATGTTCCCCAACTTTATAGTCATGTAAAGCCTCAAATTTTGATGAGCTTGCAGCCATTCCCTGCAAAGATTCAAGTGTTATGTACCTCCTGAGCTGACAAACCATGACTTAGAATCATCTTGATGTATCAAAATGCCAATTTTTGCCCCAGAAATATGAAAACTAACTTTTGAATTCAAGCCTCTTTAGTAGCTGAGAATAGAAGTATGTATCTAACAAAACAAGGAGTCAGAACAGTATTTCATATTAAAACATAAGCAACAATCGGCCTTACAAGTTACAACACGAGGGACCAGCGAAATGTATTTTTAGTAGATGAAATACATATTCAACATAACGAGTGGTTTAAGCAATATTTCACAGTTCACATTAAGAAAATGAGGTGATCAATATCAAATGCTTAGTTGCCATTTCCGGAACGGAACGCGTTCCAAAACGCATTCCGTTCCGGAACGAAGCCCAAAAAAATAAAATAAAAAAATCTCTTTTTAACAAAGGATTTAATTAAGATAAATAATTAAAATAAGAAATGTATATCAATATCGTTCCGACCCATTTTGGTCGGAACGGGCTTCTAAGATCAAATGTACAACACAAGGGATCAGTGTCATGCACATTCACAGATTCCATGCCCTGATTTAAAAATTTGCAAAATCACTATAGGCATAGACATAATTATTAATTTAGCTTCGATGTGCCAGTGAAAATGCTAATTTACGGCCAACACTTTGCAAGACTAAAATAATTCTAAAAATGTATCTATTTTGTTATTATTTGCAATTATTATATTTTCATGCATGTTGTACCAGAAGATTCTCGTTTCATACAACTTTTGGAAAGCTGCTAGAAAAAATACAATCAAATAGACAAAGTTTTCTAATGAAGTTAAGCTCATCACATTTACCATATCTATTGCTAATCTAAAAAGGTCTTATTTCTACAGTTTACTCATAGTGCGGATACCTGTAGCCAGCTGAACAGAAATCTAGATTTCAAAGTACTCGTGTAGAAGCCACAGACATGCAGGTATCCAACTTAACACAAAATATGTGTAGAATCCACAGACGTGCACGCACGTGCACATCTGTGTGTGTTTAGGGGGCTGCATGGTATGGATACATTTGGCAACTTAAACACAAACAAAGATTCAAAGAACACAGGTAACAGCCATACACGTGTCGCGTGTGTATGTGGGTACATAAATGTGTGCATGCTTAGTTAGACACAGTGCACACTCCATACATGCATATACCTTCATAGAACTATCTTACACACACAAGCATGTGAGTGCAATTCACATGCGCACGTGCTCTATCACAGATGAGCAGACTTTAAACAAATGATGTCCAAGCCATATGCTCGTTTAAGTTGGGTTTGTGGATGCATAGACACACTGCACGCTGTACATAAATATACCATCGTACAATTATCTCACATGACATAATCTATCACAGATGTGTGGATGTGCAAATTTACGTACTTTCAAAAGATCTACAAGCATGCTTGCTGTCAAGTTTCAACATGTCAAATAAATAGCAAGCTGGTCTTCTGTCACATTATCATTTATAATTTTATTATCTGGCAGTAAATGTATAGTTTCTTGTATTCCAAGACAGATGGCATACCACCTTACTATAGCCTGTTCTTAGTCTTCTGAAAAAATCCCCAACTTCTAAACTCATATATACGGCTGCCCTGCTATGGTGTAAAAACTTCTCAGCACAGCCACATCACATTTATTTGCTGACCAAGATACATAATGCAAAGAAGTCTAGATACAGAATGCGGTACTTCTTTCAACATCTTAGCAGCATGCAATAAGATTTACCTCCGCCAACGTATAGGAAAGGTAGGCCATTAAAGCCATTAGAGCAATTTCTCGATCAGTGGAGTGCCTGCAAGCCAAAATCATCAAATTTCAGATAAAACGAGCAATCTCAAAGAGCTTAAGCTTATATCTAATCTCTCCATATGCTTTTAATATTTCTAAAATTATAGATAACTAAATTGGTCTACGTGGTCACCATCTTCTGCATGGAAATAAGTGAATGACGGTATTTTCAAAGCCTGGCTTGCTAGAGTGCAGGATTTAAAATTCATAGGTGGAAGACACTTGGAAGCACAATCTTATATTACAAGAACAAGACCAGCTTAATTATGGTTCTGTGTACCAACATCTTTCTAGGGGTAGATGTCATCTGAATGCATGAATTGTGGCACACTTAACCAGGCACCAGTGGAATTAAGCACCAAAACATGGAAGGACTATCGGATTTTCAACTTTCAAAGCTCTAGAAAAACTAGGCATTCCAGAATACAAGTTTTCTTAAAAAACTTGCACATCCATAAAGAGATTGACTTGTCTGTCATTCCAATCATTCTTGATTTGTCGTCTGCATCCCTTCATGACTTCCAAGTTCCGTGATATGCTTCACCTGATCAATCGCTATAAGTATAAACTATAAACCAAGACCTGTGTCCATCACGACTTGATAAATAGTAGTTTCACATACTTGTAGACATTGACCAATGGGTAGGATGGTGCATTTTATTTCATTAGCTGTTACACTTAATAGAATTCACCCGGCTTCGATTCCTAGTTTACTCCTGAGTCCTTGTATAGGTTGACAGCTCCTTTCTGAAGGTAGCTGCACTATACAAATTTTGTATATTTGACTCCTGCCCTCTGAACTTAGATTGAAACTTATACATGATCCGCAATAGGTGTTGGTTCTTGAAGATGATTCCAAAAAGCATGATCAAACTATCCAAGATCTGCTTTTCCAGCGTAACCATGGAAATTGTAATCATAAATGTCCACAGTAACCAAAAGCCAAATCAAGGAATTTCCAAACCTAAGAGCTGTTACATAAAATCCATCTCTATAATGCTATCTGACACTTTAAAAGAAGGTAGCGTGCAGAAATTGACATAAATGCCTTACCTTCCAAAATAAAGTTTCTTAATAATGTAAGCACTCAAAAGGCCGACCTGCAAAAAACAACCAATGGGAAAAAAAAATCTTTCAATGATATCAGATGAAGATGTGCATTAGATTTCAAAGAAAACCATTCTGAAGCTTCAGACCTTAAGAATCAAGATTCAAGACAAATGCCATAAATACAGTACATTATCATAATACCATTATTGAAATCATAAGTTTGACATGCCAAATCGCTAGATAAGGCCTAAAATTAGATCATGGCTGAATCTTATTGTGTTGGTTTGCATATTAACCTCAGATTCTCTAAGCTCATAGGAGGAAGGAGCATTCTCCAAATCTTATATGTCAAAATGAGGCAAAAGATGTCCAATTCCAATGGGTATCCTGTAGTAACTAATTAACAACCAATTATTCTGACACTAGTCTAATATTTATCTACAAAGCCTCTCTGAGTCCTTCCACCTGATTTTGAGCCCCTTAAATCAATCTGAGTGATATAATTCCCTCTCCAAAAGATAATTTTTATTATTGTTCAAAATTACCAGCACATAGCAACCCCAGGGTACTTCCCCATTTTTTCCCTTAAAGTAGTTAAAGAGTTCATGTCTGGTAATGCTTGTATTGGGAATCGGGATGAATACTTAAAAAGCAAAACTCTTCTTGTAAGTTTCCCCTAGGAATTGTCTCCGAGAAATAATAGATATGTCTACAATGTCCAATGACAACAACATTGGATATACTAGGTAGCATCAAACTTTATTACCGTTGGAGTCCAAAAACAACATTGACCATATTATTTGCTCCATAGATCAAATCTTCCATTTGGAAATTGTGTAAGTACTCTTCCACATGGATTAAATTCAAATGACCATTAAATAGAAATGTGGACTCCAATATCGATCCTAGCTTTATCGGGAAGCATATGATTCTTAGGATAAGAATTGTGTTCAAAGTATCTTGTAGTTTGTCCCCTTGTTTAGAACCACTCGTAGCAACAAATGGTTTAGGTGCACATGGAAAAACATACAAAATACTTGCAACAGTGTTGCATTAGACTTAAACACTTAATTACAGCTCACAGTTTTCCTAGAGGCATTAATGAAGAAAGAGCAGATAGACAATCATAAATATTTTCTTCAGTCTTCAGAGGCAGGCTACTGCTAATGTTGACATCCTCGATGGTGTTGATGATTTGTTTGATTCTTCTCAAATGTTTACTACATACAACCAATGCATGTTTTGATTAGTAGTCAATTTTACATTAATTGTTGTAGTAATTGTATTATTATGCGAACAAAAAAATGTACTTTTTTATGTATACAATTTGGCAATATAGGAGAGCATTTATAACGTCCACATGAGGTTTAATCAAAACACTTCTCCTCATTCCATCAAGGATTTCACGCCAGTAACAATCTGAATATCTTCTATAACAACATTGCAAAATCCATCACCTTCTGTTAGCCCCGATCAAATCCAAAGTGTCAAATTTCAAGCTATAAATCCTTCTAACAATAGCAAAAGTGGAAGCATTCAATGATCGATCATCATGACTTTGTAGATGGGTTAACACACAAGCATTAATGATAGAGAAATTCACAAAATAAATCAACTACAACCCTGTTAGCTTTTCTACCATATTAGACTACAATAAGAAAGAGATAGTGACCCAAGGTGATCTCTCTCTGGTGTCTCCTCACATCATGTTACAAGTCCTTTTCCATATGTAAAGGACCAATTTTTCATAATTTACATACGTAAGACACTTTACCCTAATATTCAAGTTACATTGCAAGTAAACCTAATAACATTTTTAGGGTCTTGTCCTTATGCCTACACAGTTGACATTACACTATTCCATAATTCTAACACCAACTCTTACTGGTAACTTTATTAGACTTTCAACCAACACGTCACAAAATACCCGAGGAAAATTTCTCTAGGCATATCCACATGACTAGTGTCTCCACTGCTCGTGCATCTCAAAATCTACGCATCTTTGTGTATTGTATGTCATGACTCAAATTATTATCCAAAGCATCTTCACATATTTTATTTTGCTACACCTCCCAGATATATTATTTTGTCAATTTCAGGGTTATTCTGGTGATCTTTCATTCGGTCACTCTTGAGGTTGTTGCATAGATGCAGCGAATCGCGATTCGCTGGTTTTGCGATTCGCGAATCGCGATTCGCTACAAAGAATCGTTGAAAAAATAATAATATTTGTGCATTTCGGGCCTGGGAGGGAGAGGGAGAATCAGAGAGCCTGGGAGTTAATACACCTAAACTGGACCATCCTGCACCCAAAACAGTCGGCAAACTACACAGTCATAATGCTCTCAATCAGAGCTTTCATCTAATACCCATATTGCCTAAAAAAATTTCAAAAAAAAAAATCGATTCTGCACGATTCTTTGAAAAACCCGAAACGCGATTCTAAATCGCGGTGCCCTTGTTGATAATGAAAATAATGCTCACTATGTTCGCCACGTGCAATCACTAACAAACTACCACCAACAAATAGTTGCATACCTCCAATTTTCAAGAAATAGGTGTAAACTTTGAATGAATGGTTCAACCATTCTAATAAAAGTTTAAAGCTTTCATTGAAGTGCTTGAACCATTCATAAAAGTTCTAAATTTTTCTACTACAGGTTCTATAGAAGCATTGGATCATCTCTTCACTTTGAAATCTTTGCAAGATTTTAGTTCCTCAAATAAAATTCAAGACACTTCAAATTTTAAACAAAATGGCACACAAAACCTTTCACTTTAAAATGAAGTTTTGAGACACTTTTTAGCAATATCATGTACATCAGGGGTAATCACTTCCATTCTTCAAACTAAATATTGTGAACCTTCAGGTGCATTGAGAAGTCATCAAGAACCTCAATGACATTTCAAGAAACCTTGAACCAAAGCCTAGGACTCACTTTCTAGTTGACAAATAGAAATCTTCAACTCATTAGAAAATCTTCAATTAGCTTTATCATAGGCAAGCCTTGGACCAAGGATTAATGCTTGTTACAAGGTTGTCTGCTTCACTTCAAAATCCCTTAATGAATAAGCATGCTTACCACCTCTTTGAATCCTCTCCTATGATGGTTTCACATTGCTACTTTTGGCTTCAAGTGTGGAATGGACATTGGAATATATGAATACAAGAAGCTAATCTTCTACATTGCTAAAGATTAGTTCATGTGTTTCAAATCGAGTTTGGTCTTTTGAGCCCACTTGCATCCTATGGGGTTTTTGCCCTCGAGTGGTCTTTAAGTCCCAAGTCTCTTTCTTCATTATAGAGTTATAACAAAGTTTCTCTTTTTCAGCATCTTCAAATGTGTGGGTATCCAAAGTCATACTCATGAAAGCACAATTTGTGTCAGAACTCTCTAGTTGCTTCTTTTTTTGACTTGGGATTCTTGCTCAATGCTCACCTATTCCTACTCCTATTATTTGTTTCACAGTTCAACCTTGGCAATTTCTTTATTGGTGACGAAGGTGGTGTCTAAGTATCCCAAGGAGCTGGCATCATTTTCCTTTTCTTTGATGCTTGGTCTTTTTCTTGAGTTGGCTCTTGTTGCTCTTTTCTTCTTCTCTTGAAACTTTTCTCTTCAATAACAAGAGACCATGGCCTTTCTTCTTTGTATTTCATCTTGGGCGTTATCTTCATCAAAGACCACATCATAGTTCCCAAAAAATTTGAAACAAGTCAATTCAAATCGATTCTAAAAAAATTCAGAGTTTTGAATTGAGCAAATTCAAATAGAAAAAAATTCAATGGACTTTTCCAAAAATTAGTATGGTGTAGGGTTTTTTTAACAAGATATCAATAATTTGACATAAATTCATAAATGATTGGAGCTTATTTGAAGGCATATGTGTGACACCAAATTAACTATTTATATGTTTTTGTTGCAAAACTTACAAAGTCATCGTAGGTGTACTCACCACCCTTGTCCAATCAATCCTAGGACCTTTATCTTCTTGCCAATTTGATTCTTCACCACGGACTTGAATTGCTTGGGATACTTCAATGTATCAAAGCTTTACCTTGAAAAATCAACCCACACTTTTCTTGTGGGGTCATCAACAAGTGTCATGCAGTAGGTTGCAATGTTTGCTCGAATCGCGGTTCGGAACCGTTGTCTATAAAAAAATTTGCCTTCTTCGCGGCCTGGCCCGGGGGTCTCCAAAACGAGTTTTTTTTGGGGGGGGAGAGAGAGAGAGAGAGAGAGAGAGAGAGAGAGAGAGAGAGAGAGAGAGAGAGAGAGAGAGAGAGAGAGAGAGAGAGAGAGAGAGAGAGAGAGAGAGAGAGAGAGAGAGAGAGAGGGGAGAGGTAGTGAGAGAAGAGCTTAGAGAAGAGAGGGCTTTTTGCCATTTGATTTAGATTTTGCCATTGAGAGTTGAAACTTGAGAGGAGCATTGATAAAATGATCAATCACCATTGGAATTTGGTAGAAGTAAGTCTTGAGAGGGAGTGTGTGTGTAGGAGAGAGAGTGTGAGTGTGAGGGAGAGGGAGAGAGCTTAGAGGCATTCATAATTTCATTACTAATAATCTAGACTTTAAAAGTGTGAGGCTTGAGAGAGGAGGGAGTGTGTTAGAAGTTAGAAACTAGAAATTCTTAGTAAGTAGTAAGTAGGTTCAAGGTTGGGGAGTGAAATTTGAATGACAATAGATTATATTAGATAGGTGTTAGGTATTAGGTGATTAGTGATAGGAGTTAGATATTAGGTAGTAGTATTAGATAGGAATTAGGACTAGCCTACGATGTTAAAGGTTAGGGAAAAATGATCCTAGTCAATTTCAACTTTCTTAACACTAAACATTAAACAAACTACATAGATGATAGTACATACTACACACCCCAGTTGTCAATAAGAGCAGGTCCCTATTGCATCTTGAGTCTTCAGCCTTGACTCTCTAGAGTCCAATCTTGAATCTTAAGTCTTGACCTATTTTGTGCAATGGGTTTGATGAATCATGATAGGTATTGCAGTGTTAGATACACAGGTGGCCCTACTCAAATAAAGGCACACCTGCTACACTTACAAGGACGTTAGATTGTGGGTTGCACATAGGCGAGTCATTACGAGAGCTCCTACATGCCCCCGCCCTACCTCCTGAGGACTCGGAGGAGGCCCATCCTTCGATGCCCAGAGGTGGCTCTCTTGAGTCCTGAGTCCTATAATCTATTTGAATTTATTATTTTGAAATTTAAAATTTCGATGCCCAGAGGTGGCTCTTTTGAGTCCTAAGTCCTATAATCTATTTGAATTTATTATTTTGAAATTTGTATTATAGAATTTGAATTCTGTTGTAAATCGTTACTTGTTTGAAGTTCATGTTGAAATAAATGCCTACTTTGCCCCTTAAGGCTTGTATACTTGTAACTTGTAAGTTGTGCATAAGACATGGGGGTAAAACATTTATGTACATAGTACACCCCACTTGTGCTAATTAGGCAAGTAATAACAAGTAGGGGAGACCCATGTGGGTTCTAGAGCTAGAATTAGCAAGACACCACCTCTATACATTAGATGCTAAATGTAGCCCAAAGTTTGGAGGGGTTTCCACGCCCTACTACTCTTTGAATAATCATTCAAGTTGTGTGAGCTTTGAAGTCCTCTCTCTCTTGCTTTTGTGTTCTACTCCATAGCTGGTTTTTTCAAGCTTTCATAGTGTGCTTACTATGTTGTTATGATACTCCATAGCTAGGCCTTGGAATTTGTCATGGTATTAGAGCAAGTTATGTTGCCTATGGTGTGGTGAAAGCTTGGACCTGTTTTGATCAAATTCCTGCCATTCCTAGAGAGTATCTTACCTTTGAGGGAGCACTTTTTGTAGGGGCATCTGATCTCTATGCTGTCTGCATGGTTGGAGTACTATTGGCAAGGGGAGTACAGGGAGCCAAAAAGTTTCTAATTTGGGACAAAATTTTGAGTCTTTTTGGACAGCCAGGACTGTAGGAGGGCGCTTTCTACAGTGGGGACTTCAGTGAAAGTTCTGAGTGGATCTTGGACAAGGGCTAGGACAGCCATATAGGGGGGTAGTTTCAAATCCAGAAGCTGAGGGTTATTGAGCAAGTGGCTGCATACCCTAGTTGGGTGAAAACCCCAGTTTGCCTTTTGTGTTTTATTTCTGTCCAGCTATGTCTAGTCTTGCAGAGAGCATGCTGAGTGAAGCCAGCCGGCTTGATGGCAGTAACTTTAGCATATGGAAATTCAAGATCAAGAACATTCTTGAAGACAAAGAATGTTGGAAGCTTGTGACAGGTGAGGAGCCTGTTCCAACATCTGAACTTGAACTCAAGGACTATATCAAGAGAGGGGAAAAGGCACACAGGATCATCAACATGTCAGTGAGGGATGATGTGATTCCTCTAATCAGGTCAGCCAAAGGGCCTCATGGCACATTCTTTGTGCATTGTATGAGACAACAAGTACAACTAGGTTTCTCTACTTGAAGAACAAGTTGTATACTCTCAGAATGGAGACAGGGGAGACAGTTAATGATCATCTTACTAAGATTCAGGATAATAGATATCGGCTTTCTATACTTGGAGAGTCTATTGCTGACAAAGACTTGGTGCCAATAGTTCTGAATAGCTTGTCATATGCTTATCAGAACTTTGTGATGATGATATCTGTGAGAGAGAAGATCCCTACCTATGAAGAAGTCTATGGTCTCTTGTTACAGGAGGAGATGAGGAGAGTTAATCTCTCCAAGAGGGAAGGAACACCACAAACACTTGAGCAAGGAATGGAGAACTTGCAGCTCCTCGAATACTTCTTCCACACGTCGAAGGAAGGGGAATTGCAATTACTGTGGTAAATATGGACACTTTGCTTTTGAGTGCAGGAAGAAGCTTGCAGAGCAAAAGTAAGGGCACAAAGAAGTAGGGAGGAAATGTTGTTGAGAGTGTTGCAAGAGAGAAGGCAAGCTGAGTTATTCTCTGTTGCATTGGCCTCACAATCTACAACAGGTGGTTGGTACATTGACTCAGGTGCTTCAAAGCACATGACCCCTCATAGGGATTGGTTTGATACCTTTGTGGGGATTTGTGATGGACAAGAGGTGTGCCTAGGTGACAACTCAACACACAAGGTCAAGGGAAAGGGCATAGTACCTGTAAAGCTTCCATCAGGAGAAGTCAAAGTCATTAAGAATGTCTTATATGTACCAGGACTTGCTAAAAATCTTCTTTCAGTAGGAGCTATCACTCAACAAAATATGAAAGTAGAATTTGATGCTACTTCTTGTCTTGTGTTGGACTTGAGTGATAATATGAAGGTTGTGGCCAAAGGATTGCAGGAAGATAATCTATACAGGTTGTACACTTCTATCCCTAGTCAGCATGCTTATACAACAAAAGGAAGCGATGTGGATAGGTTGTGGCATGAGAGGTATGGACATCTTGGCTACCAAAGCATGCAGGTGTTGAACCAGCATCATATGGTGGAGGGGCTTCCAATTGTTAAGCCAAGCTCTTCAGTTTGCGAGGCTTGTGCTATGGGAAAACAGCAAACATATAAGTTTCCCAAGGATAGCACCACCAGGGTAGCAGACATACTTGACTTGGCACATTCAGATTTGTGGGGGCCAACCCAAACCAAATCTGCAGGGGGGGCATATTACTTTATGACCTTTATTGATGACTTCTCATGAAAGATTTGGATTTATTTCTTGTAAGTTAAAATCTGAAGCATTCAAGTACTTCCTGCATTTCAAAGCTTTGGTAGAAGAACATTCTAAAAAGAAGATAAAGATGCTCAGGTCAGACGGTGGTGGAGAGTTCATTAAGACAGAATTTGTGGAATTCTGCAAGGCCAATGGGATCAAAAGGTAGCTTACAGCTCCTCATACCCCTCAGCAAAACGGCGTAGCAGAGAGAAAGAACCGAACTATTGTGGAGTGTGCAAGGTGCATGCTCAAGGCAAAGGGGTTTCCCAACTCTTTTTGGGGCGAGGCAATGCACACAGTAGTGTTTCTAATGAATAGAAGTCCAACAAAAGCTGTGGAAGGCAAGACTCCAGAAGAGGCATTTAGCGGCATCAAGCCCAAGGTGGGAGCTTTGCGAGTGTTTGGTTGTACGGCCTATGCCCGTATTCCCAAGGATAACAAGAAGAAGCTGGATGCAAAATCAGCAAAGTGTATCTTTTTGGGATACAGTGAAGAAAGCAAAGCTTACCGACTTTACGATCTTACTAGCAAGAAGAGAATCATAAGTCGAGATGTGATCTTTGAAGAAGATCAAACGCCTCCTATAGAGGAACTTGAGATGGAGGATGGTACAAGTGAATTTCTGCCAATACTTGATGATCCACATCCATATATTGGGGAGCCTCAGGATGATCATATGAGTGATCAAGAGGAAGAATCTGAGGAGACTAGGAAGCGGAAGGAAAGGGGCAAATCTGTTGAGTCCTATTCACCGTCTTCATCACCAACTGCAAGGAAGAAGTTTCCCAAGTGGTATTGGAAAACTGTGCAGGATGGTTTGATATTGGATGAGGGAGAGAGCAGCAATCCAAGGGCTAGGAGGTCTCAAAGGCAAGCCCAGCAGCATGAACACAGGAGACAAACTATGCACTTATGACTACTATTTTGGATTCACAAGATCCGCATACATTTGTTGAGGCAGCAGATGAGAAGGTATGGCAACATGCTATGCAAGAGGAGTACGACATTATTCTCAAGAATGATACATGGGATTTGGTGAAGTTACCAAAAGGGACACGTCCTGTTGGCTGTAAGTGGGTCTACAGGACCAAATATAAATAGGATGTGAGCATCGAAAAGCATAAGGCAAGGCTGGTTGCTAAAGGCTATGCACAGAAGGAGGGCTTGGACTATGATGAGACGTTTGCACCGGTAGCTAAGATGACATCTATCAGGTTGGTTTTAGCATTGGCTGCATTTTTTGGTTGGGAGGTCCATCAAATGGACATGAAGAGTGCTTTTCTCAATGGACAGATGGCTAAAGAAGTCTACATGGAACAACAACAAGGTTTTGAGGCTAAGGGCAAGGAAACTATGGTATGCAGGCTTAAGAAGGCCTTATATGGTTTGAAGCAGGCACCCAGGGCCTGGTATAGTCGTATTGATGACTATTTTGCCAAGGAGCAATTCATAAAGAGTCAGTCGGATTGCAACTTGTTCGTGAAGGAGGAAGATGGGAACATTGTTTTGATAGTTCTCTATGTGGATGACTTGGTCATCACGGGTAACAATGGGCAGCTTATTGAAAAGGTGAAGGCTCATTTATCAAATGAGTTCAAGATGAAGGATTTGGGTTTAATCCACTATTCTCTTGGCTTGGAGGTCTGGAAAAAGGAAAATTGTGTGTTTATTTCCCACGCTAACTATGCATGTAAAGTCTTGAACAAGTTCAACATGCAGGATTGCAAACCCGTTTCCACGCCCATTGATACCAGCTGTAAGCCATCTAGAGATGATGGCACTCCTTTTGTGGACGAGACTCTTTGTAGGCAGCTTGTGGGTAGCCTGATTTATCTCACCACTACGAGACCAGACATTTCCTATGCGGTTGGTGTAGCAAGCCAATTCATGAGTTCTCCAACTGAAGCACATTGGAAAGCAGCCAAGAAGGTTTTGAGGTATGTCAAAGGGACAACCTGCTATGGGATTGAGTACACAGATGACGGAAAGCTTCAGCTTGGAGGCTTTACCTATTCGGATTGGGCAGTTGATAGGGATGATCAAAAGTCGACCATAGGTTACACTTTCAGCCTTGGTTCAGGGGCCATTTCTTGGTGCAGCAAGAAACAGCCCACAATTACCTTATCATCGACAGACGTTGAGTACAGGGTTGCGGCAAAAGCTACCTGCGAGGCAATATGGCTCAAGAGACTTCTTGGGGAGGTGCAGATTCCACAGGATGGTCCTACTATTCTTCAGTGTGACAACCAAAGTTGCATCCAGCTTGCCAAAAATCCTGTGTACCATGCTCGTACGAAGCATATTGACGTGGATTAGCACTTCTTACGAGAGAAGATACAAAGTGGAGAAATTCAGCTCAAGTACCGTGATACCAACAATCGAGCAGCAGATATCTTTACTAGGGCACTTAGTAGAGAAAATTTTGAAAAGTTTCGTAGCATGCTAGGTGTTGGTATGAACAAAATAGCCATTGAGGGGGGGTGTTGAAATAAATGCCTATTTTGCCCCTTAAGGCTTGTATACTTGTAACTTGTAAGTTGTGCATAAGACATTCATTCAAGTTGTGTGAGCTTTGAAGTCCTCTCTCTCTTGCTTTTGTGTTCTACTCCATAGCTGGTTTTTTCAAGCTTTCATAGTGTGCTTACTATGATGTTATGATACTCCATAGCTAGGCCTTGGAATTTGTCAATTCAAGGTTTGAAAATTGAAGCTTAAACTATTTGATTCATCAATCTGATTTATTTCAATTCACTTATGAATGTAAATCACGATTCATTGAACATTCCAATTTCCAAATTCGTGAGTCTTTTATGTAAATTCAAAACTGTTGCCTAGAACATGTGCTATAATTTTTCTGAGTTCTAGGTTATCATTTAGCAGAGCGGCCAGAGCCTTGCACATCACGGCGTTCTTTTGCAGCTCATGAGCCTGGTTCCTCACAGTCTCCTGGAGATGTTGGGACTCAGATATTTATGTTACATTGTTCCAACTTCCAAACTATATACTAAAATAAACGCTAGTAGGAATTAGGATTATAGACATCTAGTAACTAGTTACTGGTTACTGGTATAATGTATCTAGTATCTATTAAACTACTAATAAGTATCTACTTTAGTACTATCTAAAGGTATTAAAGGTCTAATTGCCACAATCATCGACTGACAATGTTGAACTTAAATGGCCATTGGCTGCTTGGAAACCAGGTACGGGTACCATCATATCTGATGGTTGGACTAATGTAAGGAATCGGCACATTATGAATATCTAGGTGTCTTCCTACATAGACACGATGTTTTTAAGAGCCATCGACTCCTCCAAGGCAGGCACATCAATCACTGGAGAGTATATGTTTCACCATGTCCAGGAGGCCATTGTGGAGGTGGGACTAGAGAATGTTGTGCAGGTGGTATAAAACTATAATTCAAACTTTGATTCTTGATTCTTGACAGTTGTAAAATTTTGCTTACAAACTTCAAACTTCAAACCATAACCTACATTGAAAACTTCAGAATCACGAATCACAACTATCTATTGCAACTTTCAAATTTGTATTTGTTCAATATTGTTGCAGCATGCTTGATTGATACAAGGCTCAAGTTTCAAGTTAGAACCATAGTTGCAGCGCGATTCCCGAATCGCGATTTAGAATCGCGATCAGAATCGCGATTCCGATTCGTAATTCGGGATTTTCCTAGAATCGTGTAGAATCGATTTTTTTTTTTTTTGAAATTTTTTTAGGCAATATGGGTATCAGATGAAAGCTCTGATCGAGGGGATTATGACTGTGTAGTTTGCCGACTGTTTCGGGTGCGAAACAACAAAAAGTGTGTTTTCACTCGGGGAGTTGGAAGGCCAAATCATGAAGAGGCCTTACCGTCGGGGCCGGGGTCTACCGGCAGCCCCCGGACCCTACCGTTGGGCTACCGCCCCCCGAACCCCCCGTTTCCCGGGGGGCTACTGTCCCCTGAACCCCCTAGAGCTTCTTGCTATATAGACACTGTAGATAAAAATGCCACCGCCCCCTGTAGATAAAAATGGGGTCCAAATGCGCGCCGAGAAGGGCCCAATATTTATGCCCCCATTGCACTCACATCTCCAGTGAACCAATTGCAAAAGTGATCATCATCCATACAGTTGATAGTCCAAACTGTAGCATTAACATTTACTGAAAACCAGAGCAAATGATAACCGGATAGCTACTGAAAATAAGATCTGTTTGTGCCTCATCTACTGCACTTCTGAGAGGCAAAACGCTGGTTTGACCATTGATCCCCTAAAAAAATTTCAGCAATAAGCTATTTTTCCAAAAAAAAAAAAAAAAAAAATTTGTTAATTTTTTTTTTTGCGATTCTGGGTCGCGAATCGCGATTCGCAGAATCGCGACCCGCGAATCGCAGACCCAGCGAATCGAGATTCGCTGCAACTATGGTTAGAACTTAGTAGTTAGTTACAACTTACTTCATTGTAAGTTGTTGGATCATGGACAACAAACATTGATTATCAAACCAATTCTTGAAGAACTAAAAGAGAGTGGGCAATAATGACTACCTTTATTGCTAAAGTTTTAAATGCCCTTTATATAGCGCATATCTACACATGTATAGATCAACAACAATTAAGTTATTTGCGAATGCTAGTAGATAAAATGAAAGTACAAAATACAATTTCATACATCATCATTGGCCCATATTCGATGGCAAAAAAAAAGAAATTTGTCACTTATAAGAGCTATGAAAAAACCAAGACAACTTTCCTTTAAAGCTTTTTATCATAAAATTTTCTACATCAGAAAGGACATTGAGAAAACTTACAGCGACCCCTAGCATCGTACTCATGGAGAACAAATATAAGAAGCCAAGTAGGATTCGCCCTCCAGTGTTGATATTCAATTTATCAAACCCAATATTTTGAATAGCATTAAAAAGTACAACAGATGTGGCATCATTTACAACCCCTTCCCCAAAAACCAAACTGTACAGAAGAGGTGTTTCATCCTGGTTTAACACCTGCAAGTAGGAAGAAGGAAACCAAATTGGTTGCATCAAAATTTGTGACATCAAAATATTGTCTACGTGCAATGAGTTATAATCAGCTAATAATGCACTTCAACATTGGTTGATAGTTAAATAGACTTAAATTAAAATATCATGCATTTGAAGTCTAAAGTGATGCCCATACATAGAACAAGAAAGACATGCATCGTAGTACCAACAGGGTTAACATCCAGGTTACCAAAGTACCTACTTGGTGTCGGATCCAGGGAAGAACCTTGACCAAGTTCCTCTGCATAGTGGACAGGCCTAGTGCACAGGGTGGACCCCTCTACGTGCCACGGGTTAGAAGGGAAGGACGCTTCCACAAGATGTAAAATCACACACCACCAACAGCTTCAACGTACCATGCACGAAGATGGTGTCCCAGCGGAAAGCCACAAAGAGGGCTTCAAGAGATCAACAACAGTTCAAGGAATATGGGCAATCCGAGGACATACAACACTGTACTTGACGGGTACAACCATGAAGCAATGACTAAGTTCAACTAATAATTAAGGCATACGAAGAATTAAATTATGAATGACATTTACATTAAATGGCCAAGTCAAAGTAAGCCTAAATAAACAACATTAACAACATAAGTACAAGACCATGGGACTTAATAATAAGTACAAGATCTAAGTTATAAGGCTAAGGCATAATGTATTGAAATAGTAATACAAGGACCATGTGAAATTAAACAGCATTATTCATATGATTCTTAGCTAATCATATTAGCACCCACACACACAAATCAAGATCAACATAAGAGACTAAAGAAAACCCAGATTATTAGAAGAATGAGCAAAGCTCTCTACAATGGAATGAATTGAAGTGGGGCGCCAGCCCTTGTTACATGCTTTCAAAAGTCCATGTCAAAAGCCAATAGCATAAAGCAAAAGCTAAAAGCAAGAAGCTGATTACTATAATTGCTTCTTATTTTGGGTAAAGACCTTTATTGAATTTCTAAGTGTAAAACCAAGTTGCAATCTAGAACTAGTGCGCCATCCTACATGCATGACTAATTAACTTGACTTTCGGATTTAATAGAATGGCCCCTATAATAGCTCGCAAGCATGGCCAATCAAACATTAAGGGTGCAAATAAACATTACTTTCTAAAACTCCCCCTTAATGTTTACTTTGTTATCCATTACTCCTAGAAGTTCTCTAAACTTTTGAAACTTTTCTTTGCCAAATCCTTTGGTAAAGATATCTGCAACTTGCTCTTCCGTAGGGCAATAGATAAGCTCCACTTCACATGATGATCCTCATGTCAATCTTCCTATTGATCTTGATCTTCTTGATGCTTTTCAAGCCTAGTAGATCTCCTAGTCCCCTGTGTACTATACTCTCCTTGTTCCAAATCCAAAATGACACTATCCTTGATAGTTTCATAGTACCATCTAGGCTATCTTCTATTATTTGATGTAGGATACTTCCTACCTGGTGAAGTAGGAGTGAATAGGTTCTTGTAATGACTCGTCACACAAGATGGGAATTCCTCCATCTTGCTTCCTATCACAAGATATCTTTGTATCTTTATGAGATCCATACTCATCAAAGACTATATCCCTGCTTATGATAACTTTCTTACCCTCCAAGTCATACAACCTGTATCCCTTCTCTTGACTACCATATCCAAGAAATAAACACTTACTCGCCTTTGAATCCAATTTGCTCCTTGAATCCTTTAGGTATGTGACCATATGCAATACTTCCAAAGACTCTCAAATGACTTACGTCAGGTTTCTGTCCCGTGTAAACCAACACTCCTCTTTCTTTAAGAAGTCACCAAAAGATACTAATGCTGAAAACAACCTACAATCTTCAAGATCCAAAGCACTTAATTTTTTATAAAGTCCATGGCTCCAATGCACGGGGTCGGGGTGTCATAATTTGATCTACAAATTCTAGATGGAGTTAATTAGTCCTACTAACACTCACAAATCAAGATCAATATAGAAATTAAAGAGAAGTCAAATTATAGAAATTGAGCAAAGCTCTAAAACACTGGAATGAAATTGTGGTGGGGCGCCAGCCTACATAAATACTTTCTCTAATCTATGTGAAAAGCTAAAAGCATAAAGTAAATAGCTAAAAAATAAAAAGCTAATTGCTATTATTACTACCTATTTTGGGTAAAGACCCAAGATGTATTTCTAAGTGGTAAAACCAAGTCCTACTCTAGTACTAGTGTGCCCACCTATATGCATGACTAAAAAATGATTTACTATAAATAGTATTGGCCTATAATAGCACACACGCATGGTCAAACTAACACTAAGGGGATTAATTCCTAACACAGGGGAGAGGTGGCAGTACCTCTATGGTTGGGGGGTAACGAGGCGTTCGTCACCTGAATGTGCTGGTGCAATCACCGGATTCGACGAAGGGGATTCTAACATTTGGTATCAGAGCCACCAATCATTGTGAATAAGGTGCAATCGTTTTAACCTAAATTTTAGTTGGTTTAATCTTCTTGTTGAGGTGCTAGGACAGTTTCGTATTCATGGTGTGTTTGCTATGAACAACTTTACTTTTTGTTCTATCGAGATCCGATGTCGTTTGGATAGGTTTTGGGCCTTGTATGCATGCTAAGGGGCTTGTTTTTCATGGTTTTTCTGGTTTTCTGGAAGCCGCTAGAGCTGCAGAAATTTTTAAAGTCATGCAATAAAACCAGTAAGACGAAATTAGCACCAAGAACCGTCAGAAAAGAAAAACGGGCCAAAAGGGCTTGTTTTCAGATCCTTTTGGAAGCCGAAATAAAAAAATTCGGCAGCTTTAAAATGCCTAACAACAATAGGAATCTTGTCTTGGGTCACTTGTATGAGCAAGTCGATTTTTAGGTGGGAGGCATAATACTCATTCGATGGGAATGAAGTACAAGTGGAAATCTAGTGGGAGGACAACCTTCCAAAATAGTCATGGGTTTCACCATGCAACGTCTAATGGTGAATAAGAAATGGGTAAAATGTTGTCTTACTATTTATCAACTTTGTAGTCAAAGTTTGAATGATGGTTTGGTTTTTGAATGAGGAAAAATTGAAGAATGGGAGAGAAAAGACGTTTGTTGATATTCTTTTAAGTTCTTTTTCTAACATTTCCGCCAAGATTTACCAACAATGTTTCTATGGATGATGGATGATATCTTTTGACCCTATCTTAAAAAGTTTGTGGTTATATATCTAGATCAAAGATATTGTTTTACCAAGATATATCAGGTCAACATATCTTGCATCTGAGAATAATGTTACAGCTTTTGCAAGATCACAAACCATATGCTGACAAAACTTATGCAAGATGTGGCATGCCTCGAGCATTTGATCTCTAACAATCAAGAAGTTCAACAAGATTTTACTAGATGATTCTGTAATCCGTTATTTATCATTTATCCTTTATTATATGGATAGATTTAGAGTTTATGCCTTCACTTATAGAGCTAGTGAGTTTTTCTTTATGTACTCATGTCTAGCTTATTGTAGTACTACTAGTTCTTCACACTACTTTTTTAGTTAAGATTGGATTTACTTATTTCGGAGGCACTCTATGCTCCCATGGCATGTAAACACCTGAAATGTACTCTTTTCAGTCTTATGACCTTTGGGTACCCAAAAGACATCTTATTTCTCTATGTCACTCTCTTCCTTAGGACTACCAATAACCAGTACCTTTATATCAAAGAAACACGACTCAAAAATCTCTATTATTTCTTCTAACTCTATTATAGAATTCAGAATATAGAAAGCTAGGATCTTAAATCAAGGTTTACCAGCCTAGGAATCCTCGATGGTCTTCGACAACTCAAAATCGCTCAAAACAAGCAACATGCAATCAACATGCAAGCATAGCGACATGCAAGCATAGCGACATGCAAGCAATCTGGAAAAATTCTAGAGACATGCATGCAACATGCATGGACTAGTACTTGCACATGCAAAACTAGCAAATTGTAAGTTTATGCAATGAATAGATCAAACGTTTGAAGTGATTGGATCTGTGGAGGGCAGCGAGCAAGATGAAGAGGATGCGAGCAGAAAATTACATGAAATTCATAAAAGAAACTTGCTTCATTATCTAGAATGATAGTGTATGCTATAGGGAGCATTCTAACATCATTAATCCTTGATTTTCTCCTTCTATTTGGCCGAATGGATCTCGAATGCTTGCTGTCCACAAATTTCCAGCACGAAGAACATTCAAGAATACAAAGCAAAAAATCAGATCCAACAAAACATCAATCTAGGATAGCATTACACTAGCATTAATAAGCAAGAGATTCTACCACACAAGAGAGCAAAATACAATAGCATATGAAAGAAAGATTTTCCCATCCAAAAGTGCGCCCACTAGGAGGAGGAGGTCTCTTTTATAGATTAGAGCAAACAATTTTGTGATGTACATGGCTTCCAAGTGTTAGAGTAGGTGTCCCACATGCTTCTCAAACTTTTCATGACCAAGTCCTTTTGTGAAGATATCTGCAACTTGATCATTGGTGTCACAGTAGATCAACCAGCTTTATACTTATCTATAGAGCCATCAGACTTAAACTTGGTTCTATAAATCCACTTGCAACCAATTGGTTTCTTATCTGTTGGAAGTTTAATAGATCCCATGTCTCGTTTTTCATAATAGAACTGTACTCCTCATCTATAGCAGTCTTACAAACTTGTTTGCAGCATCTTCATAAAATAAAGGATCCTCTGAATCCAAGACTGAAGCCATAAACGCATAATGCGTTTCTTCACCAGCTTCACAATAGTATCCACTTGATCGTGTCAATCTCTTAGCTCCTTGTTGACTCGATTCTCCCTCATCCAACATTTGACTATCTTGTATAGTCTCACAATACCATCTTGGTAATTTCTTTGTAGGTGACGTAGAAGGAGAATATGTATCAAATACTCTTGACCTTTCCTTACGTTTACCAAGATCCACCTGTGTACTCACCCTTGGTTCAATTTGTGTAGAAGTTGTATAACATGGACTTGTATTTTCCTTAACATCATCTATAACCGGAGTTTTTGTTGTAAGAGAAAATACATCTTCCTCATGATCTTCTAGGTTAGAAGACTCATTTTCTTCGAACACAACATCCCTGCTCATAATCACCTTCCTACTGGTAAGATTATAAAGGCGATATGCCTTCTCTTCCTCATCATAGCCAAGGAATAAACACTTAATTGCCTTTGAATCAAGTTTTTGACGATGATCTTTAGGAACATGAGCATATGCAATACAACCAAAAACTTGTAGATGATCCACTTTAAGTTTTATACCTGTGAAAGCTTCCAATCAAGTTGTGATAAGGAATCTTGGACATTTCTTCATGTTCCTCTTCATCCTTCGCTCCATCTTCCTTGGATAATTTAACTCCAGGTAGCATGGGAATGTCTTTGCCTTTGCACTCCAGGATATTGTAGTCCTTCAGGATCTTCAAAATATAATGTTGTTGATGAAGTGCAATAGTGCCTTTTACCTTGTCATTGTGAATTTGAATTCCAAGGCAAAACTTTGCCTCTCCAAGGTCCGAAACATCAAAGATAGAGCCAATTAACTTCTTACAATGATTGATGAAAGGAGTAGAATTTCCTATCAGCAATGAATCGTCAACATAGGCTGTCAACAATACATATAATACTCATTCACCCTTTTGAAATAAACATTACCATCAAGAATGAATGGTATGAACCCCAATGCTCTTAGGACTTGATCTATCTTCTTATTCCATTGCCTAGCGGATTGCTTTAAACCATATATACTTTTTAAAAGCAAGCAAACCCAACTAGGATGATGTCTACTCACATAGCCTGATGGCTGCTTCAGTTTCATCAAGTGTGCCATATAAATATGTTGTTTTCTCATCTATTTGATGCATTTCCAGATCATAATAAGCAGCCAAAGCAACTAACAAACAATGCTAGCTTGCTTTACAATGGGAGAAAATGTATCAAAATAATCAACACCAAACTTTTGAGAATAAATTTTAGCTACAAAGGCGAGCCTTGAAGCGTGTAATATCACCTTCGGGTCAAAATTTCAACTTGTAGAGCCATTTGCAATCTAATGCCTTTCTTCCTGGTAAAGGCTGCAGCTTCCACACTTCGTGTCGATACATGGACTCCATCTCTTCATCCATAGCTTTGCGCCATGGATCTCGTTTTTTACTCCGCATGGCTTCTTCATGAGTTGATGGAGCTTCCACAAAATATCCAAATTCTCTTTGGAACGAACTGGCTCTCTTCTTTCTCTCCTTGGCCGTGATGTAGTAGCTTCCTCATCTTCGAATTCTTCTTCTTCCTCACCTACATGTTCAATGATTTCTTCTTCTTCTTCATCATCAAGAAGAGGTTCATGCATAGTTGGAACAATAGGCTGCTCTTCTGAAGTAGCATGAATAAGTTTGAAAAGAAAACATCATATCCTAGAACATCTGCTTCTTCCATTTTTGGAATATAGGATCATCTATGAACTTTGATTCATCAAAGCGTACATCTCTAGAAAAATGAAATTTCTTTGTAGTTGGAATGTAAATTTTATAATAATTTGAGATTGCATCATATCCAACTAGAATTCTTAGTATAGAAGTATTGTCTAGCTTATTGCATTTAACTTTAGGAACAAATAAATATGCTAGACATCCAGAAATTTTAACATTCGTTAACTTGGGCTTTTTCCCAGTCCAACATTCATAAGGAGTTTTCTCCTTATCTAGAGATTTTTAAGTATGATCTTGCAAGTAATTGGCAGTATTAACTTCTTATGCCCAAAATTTAGCAGGTAACTTTGCATGAATCATCATGCAGCGTGTTGCCTCAACAAGAGTTCAATTCCGCCGTTCTGCAACACCATTGTGTTGAGGGGTGTACACAGCCGTAAACTGATGTAAAATGTTATTGCTAGTACAAAACTCCTGAAATTCTGCAGAAATATATTCACCACCACGATCTGAACGTAGTTGTCTAACTCTCTTTGAAGTCTTAGAGTGCACAAAATTGATAAATTCTTTAAATTAAGAACGTCACTTTTATTAGCAATAAAATAAACCATTGCTAATGAATGTGACAAAATAACGTGCACTACCAATAGAGTTAATAGGCAAGGGTCCACAAAAATCTGAGTTAACTAATTCAAGAAGTTCTTTAGATTTATGGCCCTCCTTATTGAATGGAGAGCGAGTCATCTTGCCCAGCATGCAAGAATCACATGGATGATATGAATATTGATGTCAAAATCAACCCCTTCGAACAACTTTCTCTTTGCTGCATCTAAAATGTTGCGCATACTCATGTGATAGAGCCTAGCATGCCATAATGCATGCATCTTGTCTTCCACGGCTGAAACTTCGTCACATGCAATAAGAACCTTTGCATGATACAGGTTCTCCCTCCTTAAGCATGTTGCAAGCTGCTTTCCACTTTTTGTGTCCATTAGCCTGCAATCATTGTCAAGAAACAAAACTTTGATGCCCACATCTGTCATATGGGCTACTGACAATAAATCCTTTTGCATGGATGGCACATGCAATACATTTCGAAGAACTTTAAAACCTTCAATTGTGAGTAAACTCAAGCTTCCTATTCCTGAAACATCATGTTGACTACCATCTCCTAATATGACATATCTAGAAGTGTAACTAGGAGAGTAACGATATGAGCAGTAGCTCTAGAATCTATCACAACTTCGAAAGTATTATTAGTAGAATTAAAACAATTTTCTACACAAGCAAAAGCAGCAGCTAGAGTATTTTCCTCTATGCTTGAGATAGAAGAAAGTTGTTCCTCTTGACAAACATTGGCTTTACTATTGTTAGGCCTTGAATAGCATTTGAAAGATGAATGACCAGTTTTGGCACAACGTCTACAAGCTACTCTAGGATAAGCCCAACATTTACCAAGAGTATGTCCTGGCTTTTTATAGTAGTTGCAAAAAGATTTCTTTGACTTAGGCTCAAATGATTCCACTTTGGAATCTTTATTGTAAAAATCCATATAGTTCCAACATATAGTTGGTAGCATGTGAAAACTTGTTGGGCCTACTCAAGGTTAAAAAAACTTTACAATAAATTTTTATAATGTTTCACAAACTTGGAAAGCCTATTTAAAATTTGAGAGAATACAATGTTACGCGACGCAAACTAATATTGCGTGGCGCCAAAATACATGGTGAAATTTATCCAAACTTAAACCATAACAAACTCAAGTAATCATCAAACTCTCTCACCTTCCTTAGGCTTGCCAACAAATTTATCCTACTATCATTGTCTTATCAAAGAAACACAAGAAACACAACTCACAAAAAACTAAATGTTCTTTTTCCTCAATTAATCAACTCTCCCAAATTTGGATAAAATATCCATGTTCAATTTGATAGGAACAATTTTCAACAAAACTAGGTACTTGAAAATAGGGACAAGTCAACCTTGACTTTGATGGACATCATAGCTATTCATGGTATATCAAAACTTCTTCCATTTTAGAAAACCAACATTCTATTGTTACAAAAGGGGAAAGAGTTTATATTAATGTCACAAAGTTCTCTTCGGCCTTTAAATTGTAGTAACAAAAGCTTCATATTTGAAAATTGTTCAATTAAATAATGTATGTTATGGCCATACAAGAGACCAAACAATCAAGTTGCCAAGCAAGCAGCAATAATCATGTCTTCAAAAGCATAACAAATATCCACTTACCTGTAAGGTACAAACAGAATCCGTTGCAGAAAAGATTGTTCCAATTGCTGTAATAGCACCACAGTTTCAATCAAATATGTCTAGCATAGTAATCCATGATGTACAGTACTTTCACAAAATGGTGTTTCAGCAATGTTTCTTACCAAGGTAATCTCTCAACTTCAAGCTTCGAAGATGAAACCTAGGAAAGAGATACCAGCAACCTAAGATTTGTGAGGCAGGGCTTCATGTTAGACATTTATCAAAATAGCATAATGCCCATGTGCAATTTTGTACTATTAAGTATTTCTTGGCTTTAAAGTCTCATGACAAGGCGATTTTACCAACAGTTATGATAGCAGTCGAGATGAAAACTCCAACTACTCCAAATAGCATGATGGCCACAAAATTCTGAAAAAATTGCTTCTTCTTAACTTGGAACCTGTTAAGAGAGCGACAGCTCCAATCATGTGAAAAATGTTTATGCACCTCCATCAATGACCACTATGAATCGTTTATCAACTTTTGCATTAAAAAAAAAGGAGATTTCAAATTTCAAAATTCTTTCCACATTTGAAAAAAAAACTTCTATGTCCATAGAATTGCTTTTGCATTCAAAGGTAGCAACGCTTGTTGGAAAGAATTTTCAAGGTCAAATGAAAGTTGAAACTAACATGTTTCAGCACATATCTTTAAAACTTTCCCAAAACATCAAAAAACTATTAAAACATTCATAACAGTACTTTGCATGATCTTTATCCCAAATCTACAATTTTTTTTCCTCTCTTGGGCAGCTGAATATACATATAAGCATTCAAAGTCCAATAGCTCAACAAAAATAAGACACAAGTGAATGAAGAATACAATCACATCACCATTTTGTACGTGCCTAGAGGAGATTAACATTGTCATTCAGAATTCTAGTACCAAAAGTTATGCAGGGGTGCACGGCAAATAATGAACTTTACTCTTGGAATGTACCATCGTACTCCTCTCTATTGTAAGAACTTGGCAAACCCTTAGGACTTGGCATTTCATGCGAAGTTTTGCCTTGACTACTTCAGAGAGAGAGAGAGAGAGAGAGAGAGAGAGAGAGAGAGAGAGAGAGAGAGAGAGAGAGAGAGAGAGAGAGAGACACGCCTCTGCATAGAATGTCTGGTGATCCTGGTAGTAACGTGATGGTGAGAAGTACATTGTCTCTGATCTCTATGAGCATGTGAGCGGCTATCATCCTCGTCATCGTCGTAATCCTCATCCTCAGAATCTAAAGCACGTAATCTTCGTCTAGTAAATAATGAAGTAATCAATGGCTGTGAGGTAAAAGGCTGAGGTGTCCCGTGTAAATCTCTCCGTAATATGAACATCTCATGTACCATCAGAGCAACACATCGTGGGTCCTCATAGGTTACGAGAGAGCGTAGAGTGGTAGGCATGTCTCGAAACAGGCAATGATATCGCCCTCTGAACTCATAGTATACAGGGCACCAAAAGATAATGTGCTCCTCAGACTCCACCTCACCTAGAGAGCATAACTGGCAAATCCGCTCCTCTCTAGGAATACAATGGAACCTCCCAGTCTCAATGGCTAGCTGATGAAAAGACACCCTAAGTTGTCCCAGTGTGAATCTGAGGCAATGTGATAGTTTCGAATACAGGTAGCACGGCATGACCGGGGTCCCTGATGCATCTGCTCCAAAAAGCTGGCTTAGCCCCTAACTGGTTACGCCAAGTCCACTTTAGATATGCGCGATAGAGGAATCATCTGATATACTAATGGGTGCCTGAGGGAAGCTCTGTGATGGAGATACCATATGACTCAAGTAGGAGGTGAGATGCCTGAGAGAACCATGATAACCTGTAGCCCTGATCATGAAGATGCTGTGAGGAGGATAGTGCAACCTATATGTATCGTCCGTCGATCTCTGGTAGCGCCTGTATCCTCTGGATATAGGTAAACAGCTGAAGAGCTGCCTCGATCTGTATAGGTGGAACTGCAAACTCGGCCAGGAGAATCTCATGTGGAACAGAAGGCTTCTCTCGAATCAACCGAGCTAGCATAGTGGTCTGTAGCCGGCCCAGTGTGAAGAGGGGAGACCGGTACACCATGCCTCTGCTGCATATAAAGCTGTGAGGGTGACAATGGTATCAAAGAGGCGACACTTACTGCGAGCATCCTAGATGGACTTCTGGAAACAAAATCGCTCTAGCTGAACAACGGAGGCATGTCCCTTCCCTAGTCGGGTGGTGGCGGCCTGTCTCATGCTAAAAGTAGGACCTGAGAAAAGGACCCCCAGGTATGTGTAGGTCTTACACAAATCTCTTAAGGACAGATACAACTCATATTGGATCTCAGAAAAGCTTAACTGATTAACCTCTCCAATCCGACTTAAGGCATCCACGACACTATTAGAAGTACCCTTCCGGTACTCCATGTCATAATTAAATTCTTGGAGCATCTCTGACCATCTGGCCTTACGACCCCTAAGGTCGACCGCATCGTTAGAACTGGGAGCCATACAAATAATGTCTCCAAACTTTCAGGGCATGAATAATAGCAAAAAGCTCCTTGTCATAGGTGGAATACCGCCTTTGAGCAAGGTCCAACTTCTTGCTTTCAAAAGCTACCGGTCTACCATCCTAATATAGGACTGTGCCTATAGCATAGTCACTGGCATCCGTTTCAAGTACATTCGGCTTGTTAGGATCCACTATGTGTAAAATAGGCGCTGTAGTTACACAGTATTTGAGGTTCTCAAAACTCTGATTCAACTCTTCAGTCCAAGTAACCAGAGGACTGCACTTACTGTGCCGGCTGTTTTTTAGCCACTCTGAGGACATTCGTCAAGGCCAATGCAATAATTCTTTTAGCCCCTCTGAGGACATTCGTCAAGGCCAATGCAATTATTGCATAGTTCAAGATGAATCTATGAAAAACCTCGTAAAGCCCAAAAAGGACTTAAATTCCCAGATGGTTTTAGGGATAGGCCATTCACGTACCTGTCGGACTTTATTTGGGTCAATTTCTAACCCATGGTCCGAAATAATGTGACCCCTATAACAACCTTTTTTGGAAGAACACGCATTTGGACTCCTTGGCAAAAAGCTTCTCCTGTCTAAGTAACTTTAAGACAGTCCTGAGATGCTCCTCATGCTCCTCCAAGGTCTCACTATAGATGAGAATATCATCTAGGTAGACTATTACGAACTTTCCCAGATATGGACGAAGAAGATCGTTCATCATCTGCTGGAAAGTCGCTAGAGCATTTGTCAAGCCAAATGGTAAAACCAGAAATTCATAATGGTCGTACCTAGTTCTAAACCCGGTTTTTTCAACATCCTCAGTTTTTATGCGAATCTGATGATACCCTGATCTCAAATCGATTTTGTTGAAGTACTTTACACCATGCAATCGATCAACCAGTTCATCCATTCACGAGGATAACGGTTTTTAATCGTTAATTTATTCAACATTTTAAAGTCCACACAAAGGCGAGTACCTCTGTCTTTTTTATCAACAAGGAGCACAGGTGCCCCCCAGGGAGATTTACTAGGCCTAACATGGCCCATTTTAAGGTAATTTTGCAGTTGTCTATAAACCTGATCCTCTTCAGTAGTACTCATCCTATATGGATACAATGATATAGGAGAACTACCAGGAATCAGTTTAATACCATGGTCAACACCCCTAGAGGGGGGAAGACCCTCAGGAAGCTGCTCAGGAAACACATCGTTAAATTCTTGTCTAAGTTTCCTAAAAATTTCACCTTCCGGTGAGTTTTCTTGCTTTAGGTTGTTAGACATTAATTCCATTTGGAGATTGTAAAATTGCAAACCACGTTCTTCATGGTAAGCAAAAATCTTTTAACCAACATAAATAAGAACTGCAATCAACAACATCCATACATTTAACAGTTTCCAAAGCAAAAAGCATATACGGAGTAGAAATATCAACATTTCCATTCAATTCTATGCGTGAGCCGTTATGTAAGAACGACAAACTGTGTGTTACATAGTTTTTCTTCATAGACTTGTTCCTCTCATAGAACCACTCCTTTCCAAGTATAACATCTACCCTATCTAGATTCTTAATATGAAAGTCTAATTTATCCTTATAGGCTTGAATCTCTATTGGTAGGCGTGGGACTATCCGGTCCCAAACTTGGCTTTTTGCTCCCATTACCAGCTTCATTGTGTATCGGTGGTCACTTTGCCTTGTTTCCACCTTTAGCTTCTTCAACAAATTAGCGTTAATAAAATTATGTGTGGAACCATCGTCAAATAAAACAGTTACGGCTTGACGACCCACAATCCCCTTCATCTGAATGAGGTCATGAGGGCCAAAAACAGCCGTGTTAAAACAACAATGCTCACACACAAAATTACCAGCAAAGGAAAGATCTACACTAGATATGCTAGAGTTAGCACACACTCCTGATTTGAGGGTTTTAGAGTCTACTGGGACTCTCAAGTAGACTTTCTCACCAGCAGAGAACTGCACATCCCGTCTATGTGGATCTGCATAATGCCTGGCTCGATCCTGGGACTGCCTAATGCTACGCTTAGCATGTTCTATCATCTGGTTTAGGTCCTCTAAAAAGTTTCTGGCTGCTTCCACTTTTTCTTGTTTAAACCCTACAGTTGTGGGTGAGCGTGGCTGAAAACCGTACATCAGCATAAATGGGCTGTATCCCGTAGCTGAATGTTTGGTACTGTTATAAGCAAACTCTAATATCGAGAGATACTCCTCCCAATTAGTCTGCTTCTTGCTAACGTATGCACGAAGCATATCCTCCAGCACCTGATTTACCCTCTCTGTTTGACCGTCCGTCTGTGGATGGTCGGTGGTACTCATATTAAGTTTAGTATGGAGATGATGGAATATTGCCCTCCAAAAATTTCCATTAAACTTATTGTCCCGGTCGCTGACTATGCCGGAAGGTAGACCGTACAATTTAAATAGCCTGTCTACAAACAACCTGGCTAACTCTGGAGCTCTAACGGTTGTTTTGGTCGGAATAAAATGAACCATTTTGGTCAGACGGTCAACTCTGACCCATATAGCGTCATTAACCTTTTGGGTTTTAGGCAGGCCTACTATAAAATCCATGGAGATACTCTCCCATTTACCAGCTGGTATTTCTCAGGGCTGCAACAACCCTCCTGCCTTTAAACGCTCTACTTTGTTTACTTAGCATTTCTGGCAACTGGTTACATACTGTTGAACGTCCTTTTTCATACCGGGCCAGAAAAACTGCCTACGAAGAAGCTCATAGGTCTTCTGTATGCCTGGGTGTCCCGCACTAGGATTGTCATGACATTCATATAGGACCTGCTGCCTATAATCATCTGAATTGGGGACAAATACACTATCTCTATAGAGCAAGTACTCATCCTGAATGGAATACTGTTTCCATTTGAATCCTTGAGTCAACTGACCCTCAACCTCTGGGGTTTGCTTGGGTAATACAGGCTCAGAATCCTCAACGTCATCTGACATATACTCAGACTCATCATCATCCTTAGCGAAGGCTGCCGTATTCTTGGATGAACTGGCACCAGCCCCAGGAACTGGTTCTGGAGTCTGTAACTGTCTGCTCTGGACTAAGTTCCAAATGGTAGAGAAGAATGCATCATGCTGGCACTTCCCTCTCAAGGACTCGAGTAACTCATTACGAATCTGAGTAAAACTCAGCTCGTTTATCATAGGCATTCTGCTAAGGGCATCTGCTACTGTATTGAATTTCCCCCATCTATATCTGATAGACATATCAAACTCTTGCATCAACTCTGCCCAAGGAGCTTTCCGACCTCTTAGCTCAGGTTATCTGAGACTTTCATGGTCTGTCAGGACCTCAAAGTTGGCACCATACAAATAATGCCTCCAAGTCTTAAGGGCATGGACTATAGAAAAGAGTTCCTTTTCATAGGAACTGTACCTAGTCTGAGCTGGCTCGAGTTTTTTACTCTCGAACGCAACTGGTCGTCCACTCTGAGTTAGCACAGCACCAACTGCAAAGTCACTAGCATTTGTTTCGACCACAAATGGCTAATTGGGGTCGACGACTTTTAAAACTGGGGCTGTAGCTAAGGCTGTTTTGAGAGCATCAAAGCTCTCCTGCTGTGCGGACTCCCAAATGAACTCCTTTCCCTTCCCCTTAAGAAGATTTGTCATGGGAACTGCTATCTGAGCATATTCCTTAACAAATCGTCTATAATATCCCGCCAAACCAAGAAAGATCTGAAGTTCCAAAATATTCTGAGGTCTTAGCCAACTGAGTATGGCTTTAACCTTATTCGGGTCCATTTTAATCCCATCTGACGAGATAATGTGACCCAAATATGCTACTTCTTCCACAAAGAATTCACACTTGGATTCTTTAGCATAAAGCTTATGCTTTTTGAGCAGTCTAATGATTTACTTATAATTCCACTATTGTAGTGTTTGAGTAGTTGGAAATATAGTGTCGATCATCGAGAGACAAATTGGCAAACCAATAAAATTAACCAGATTTCGGACAATGGCATATTCACTGATAAACCATCAATAATTTGTAAATCACGACATGGATAAACGAGCTGCAACTTGGATCTAATAGGTAGTCAAAATTTAGACATACGCAGCTTGTAAACAGTCCCAATTTTTTTCTGTTTTTACCTCGAGTTTTTTGCTTTTCCTTGAAATCATTTCAGGGGAACTATAAACGTGTTGAAGTATCCCGCTTTACCAGTAGAAGACTGTCAACCAATTGCATATTGAAAGCCCCTTTGGAATCATGAGCTTTTGCAAGTAATTATCACTCTTAATGCTAGTTGGGTTTGAAACTCATGAATGATGAGCGAGGACAAGGACGAACTTGTGAAAGACAATTCAATGGCCTACTCACTGATAAGCCATCAATAATTTGCAAATCACGTCATGGATAAATGAGCTGGAACTTGGATCTAATAGGTAGTTGGACATACACAGCTTGTAAACAGTCCTTGACTCTATTAAGGCCTATAGACTTGCTATTAGGGACCAATATACCAGTATAAATAAATAATATAAAATGTACTACTAGTACTCTAACTTTAGGGAAACTCTAGTAAATAACTAGATAAAGAGACTGACTAGGCAAACTAATTATCTATAGTAACTGTTTTATTCTAAGTGAACTTTAAATTTTTTTTCAACCATTAGTCTGTTTTCCTTTTTTCTTTCCTTTTTCCAATCCAATCCTGGATCACTGATGATCTATAACGTGCGTTCTCTATGAGACTCACATATGCTCGTAGTATATCCAATTGTCTTTCAGAAGTTCATTCTTGTCCTCACTCATCATTCATGAGTTTCAAACCCAACTAGCATTAATAGTGATAATTACTTGAAAGCTCATGATTCAGGGGCTTCCCTCAATACGCAATTGTTTGACAGTGCTGGTAAAGCAGCATACTTCAACAAGTTTATAGTTCCCCTGAAATGATTTCAAGGAGAAGCAAAAAAACTCCAAGTAAAAACAAAAAAAATTGGTTTTTGGAGAACCCTAACCCTAATTTCTGGAGCGTGATCCAGACTATAGGCTGCAACAATGGTGAGTAGTAAAGCATTGAGCAGACATACTGGAAATGGTACCTACCATTTTTGGAGTTTTCTTATAGTGATAAAAAGAATGTTCATGAAACAATGAGCCCTTTTGCGTTCTGTTATAGTTCAACCAGTCCAACTATGGTAGTCACACCTCAAAAAAATTTAGTGTTGTTGAATTTTAATCCAAATGCAAATTCAGTTGGCTAAAAGTTAAAACGAATGTGAGAAGGTAACAATCGGCCAGGACATCTGAAGACCAAAGTCTCACAGCAAGGTAGTTTGAGGAAGAGAAATAGTGGTTCTCCATATTACAGAAAAATCAACTTCTCTAGTGACATAGCAATGTTCAAAATTATCTCCAACATTTTGTGGACCTGAAAATTTCGAAGTAGCTTATAAGCAAGATTTATTTCAAGATTAGAAAGTTCAACCTTCTTTTCACGTTTCTCATTTGAAAAGGGTTTTCATGATGAAGATGATTCGTTACCTGATGGCGTCTTCTTTTGCAAGGGCATGAGGAGCAGATGTAAAAACCTGCTAGGGTTTTGGACCGAGAGAAATTCGACTGAGTCGTCACTTGTTGCATAAATGCTTGGTTGCATGAAATGTCAAACTTCTCAATAATGCTATAATTACAGGTCTTACAATTTTATATTGTAAAAGGGGGTTTGAGCAGATGTAAAAACCTGCTAGAGTTTTGGACCGAGAGAAATTCGACTGAGTCGTCACTTGTTAAAAGACATTATTTGCAAATGGTTCAGTCACCAGCTTGTGATAGCAAGCTTATAATTGTGATGCAGGTATTGGGCCTCAATACAAGTGTGTTGGGCAAACTCCTAAAAATAGCACTTCAATGGTCAAAGGGACATGTCCTATGTTGTGTGGCATATGGTAGGCCATGTAAGGGACATGTTATGCCAGGGTTTTGAGAACTCTTCAATGTCGCATCTATTTGTTATGTTACTATCAAGTGGAATGAGCTAGCAGCTGCTTTGCATGCACCATGTGTCAGCTTAGAGTGTCAGACTAGCTGATAAAATAAATATGTGAGTCTCGAGCAGATGCCATCATTTGTTCTTATACAAAGTAGGCTAGGTGGTGAGTGGCACAAACTCTTCCTCTCTGTGAATTTCTCTATGCGCTCTCTTGATCAATACACTGAATATTTAATTGCAGAAAATAACTTCGAACATATCTTCCATAAGGAGCCAAAATGAACTTACCCAGCATTGAAGATGATTGGTGGCAGCAGATAAATGAAAAATAACTCTTCATCGAACTGCAATATGTGCGAGTTTGTACCCCCAGATGTAATGTAGACAAAAAAGCCCGCAGAACATCCCTGGAAAATAAGGTTTAACAACATCATAAGCAATTAGGCTGAAGTAACTGTTAACACCACAAGACCTAGTTTCCAGTGTATAATCAACATTTGCACTTAAGGCACATAGCACCTTCAAGTGCGTAGATGCTGCACCATGCCATACATTGCCAATCAAATAAAATGGCAACGTTTCACTAAAAGACATCCAGATGCTACCTTCACAGATTTTTGTCCTACTGTACCTCTGGACTAAACATATTTAATAAGGATGCTCCCTCTTCAAATAAACAGAAATAGATTAAAGCTTAAAGATCAACCCTTTTTTCTTGTCCTGGAGCAGACAGAAACGTATACCTTAGCACAAATATGGTATACTCATAGAGTTTCAACCAATGACATACCTAAAAGCTGAATAAAGTGGGAATAGGTACGAAATCTTGCAGCTCAGCAATCAGAAAAGTTCCTTTGTGAGGAATTAAAAGAAAAGCTTATTGTTTCTGGGAATAGGATAGAAAAGCTGAACATGATTTAGCACTCATAAAGTAGATGGCACTCAGGCTAGCCATAAGCACACGAATTGAATTATAGGGAAATTACGATCATGATGACACCTTTCATGTGTAAGCACTTAAAATTTCAGAAGACCATCTATGTTGTCTCCTTATTATGCCTTACTCATCAGCTGGTGGTAATTGAAGCAAATCCGTTGCTGCATAAACATGAACCACATCACAAATTACATTAAAAACTAGTTCCTTACTCCCTATAATCGATAACATATTGACACACAAAAATGCTACTCACCAGAATAAGAGCAGTCACGGATTCATTTATCCATCGAGTCTCCTCCAATAGATGGCCCAACACGATGCAAGCACACAATAAAGTCACAAACAGCGAAATCGCCACTACTTGCATGTGATCGTCGTCTTCCGCCAACCCTGCTTTCATAAGAAGCGCATGACCCGCCATTTCTTCCAACGCTGTTTTCCAAAAACCATGTGTAGCCTTTCAAGCTTCAACAACTCGACACAACACAAAGGTATCTAAATACTCCCTATACGAGCCAATTTCTTTTAAGCCTCCTTGCAGTAACGGAATCCACCTTCAACAACTCAACATCTAAATCCTTCCCGTATGATCCAGTTTCTTTAAACTTCCTTGCAATAACGGAATCCGCCTTTAACAACTCAACAGTATCTAAAATCCTCCCTTTATCATACAATTTCTTTAAGCTGCCTTGCAATAACGGAATCCACCTTCAACAACTCAACACAAGACAAAGGTATCTCAATCCTCCCTTTATCATCCAATTTCTTTTCAGCCTCCTTGCAGTAACGGAATCCACCTTCAACAACTCAACACAAGACAAAAGCATCTAGATCCTCCATTTACGATCCAATATCGTTGAGCTTCCTTGCAAGAACAGAATCCACCTTCACCCCATCGAAGCCTCAAGCTGAAATTCTAAGCCGAGCTGCGTTAATTACTATTGATTGCAGAATACAACCATTGCTTGG
>MU832692.1:0-68477 GCA_029204225.1 Diphasiastrum complanatum
TACTAGATATGCACATATCTATTCCACCAATTACTGGAGTACCCCCATATTAGTTCCTAATGGAGCACATATTCCATTAACAAAATTATGATTAAACAAGAATCTGCACATGGTTTTACCGTCACATAAACAACCCATCTGGTTGATACTATCAATCCCAAATTCCTACCATCAGTGAGTACCAACTCTTAGAAATAAGGCTCTTTACAGTACAAATAGAGTCAACTCATGGTCCTATAGATATTCAAAATAAATTCAACTTAATGAATTCCATAAACCGATGCTATGCAATTTTCTTACAGGGATTTTTAACCAATCCAAACTACATAACACAATCACATTTACCAACTTTGATGTCTCATTTTTTCCCTCCCTTTGATTTTTCGGTCACCCCGAAAAAAGTCATCAACGAAGGCACCAAAAACTCCTTTGACAGAAGTAAATGCTAGGTTGTTTCTTTTTTTACTACACTAGCTTAAGTATTACTTCGTTAAAGTTGTCTGCCCATTCACGTTCATAGCAAGGAACACTCAGAACCACAAGCCGCGACAGATATGGAGACAACGAGTTCCTGGACCAAAATATTTGGTTTTGGGTATCCTTTTACGATATCCAATACTCTTGGTTTTTATCGAATATAAAGCTACCTCCAAATAATATGCCCTTTATTCCATTTATTCACTTTAACAAGTATCTTAAATGTTGTAGTTTTGCCCAACTTTAAAGATCAAAATCATTTAGGATAAGCCTATCGGTGCAACACCGAGTCCAAAAGGAAGGATTGAAAAAAACCAACTAACTGGGAATTATTTCTATTCCAAAATTAAACCGATAAAAAGCACAGTACCAGGAACCCAAAATTCCACTAACTGGGTACTTGCCTGGAGAAAAAATACCATGAAGAATAGTATTTTATTGCCGCTCCTAAATCCATGGATCCAATCACATAGACATAGTAGTTAGGATAATAAAATTATTCTTCAAAAATTCTCTCGGTTAAGTCAGGAGAATAGGTAACTCCATTCTCAGTTGTCGATTTAGATATATTCCAAAATATTCTTACCGAATTGACCATTGCTTTAATTACATCAAAATTTTTGCAAAGACCTTAAAAGGTTTGGGCTATGTAACCAAAAATCCATTACAAATAGCCATGCATTCACCAGATGCACCAAACCCCTTTACAAAAACTACCACCTCCATAAAAAAAATCCTAAAAGGTTTTGCTAAAGGATTTAGCAAAAGGAAGGGAATGCTCTCTTGATGCGACAGCCGTCACATCGGAGTCTCGCCATGTATCGAGATAGAGGAAAATTTCGAACAATACAAGAGGCTGGATTTCAAGAAAACAGCCGCCACCACCGTGAAGGCCACATGAGAGAGGTTATGCAGGATCACGCCCTTCATGAGCCATCTGCCAATCGATCATCTCCCTCACGCCCATTTGTTTGCAAGGTTTCAAACGAATTTGACAGTGCTTTGCATCAGCAAATGGAGGTAACACACCCTTCGCAACCCCTTATGCGTCACAGTTCAATAACACTAACAGAATTTCTCTGTAAGGTTCCCACAGCTGAACGGACAGCAGAGGCCATAGCAGGCTCTATGCTAACCAGATTTTTGAGCCCAGAACAATGTTTCAAATCTTCTTCACAGATGGATGTATCAAATCGCTTTTGTACTGTCAGCAATAGTTTCAAACGAGTTCCAAACTTGTTTAACTCTTCCCATGGTTACATACTCTTCTTCAACAGGCTACTTGCATTACAGCGACCCTCTAACCTCCCATTACACTACTGGACATAGGCTCCAACAACTAAGAAATCAATATTTTCCAGAGGTTCAGAAACATGCATCAATGTCTTAAAGACAAGGGAAGGACTTACTGTATTCAGAAGCAGTGAGCAACATTCCAAGAAAGGCCTCACAGGGGTTTAACTGCATGCATCCATAATCCGAATCTATATTTGTTTTTTTCAGAGAATGGGCAACTTACCACTTCCATTCTATGTTTTCTAGATTTGCATGAAACACAAGAGGATCAGTCTAGTAAAAAGCTCAAATCCTCTACATGCAAACATTAAATTCAAGATTTCTAGTAGCAAATACTTTATTCATTCAGGATACATTGATTCCCACCAATCTATCACCAAACCACCTGCTACTAATCTGAATCTAATATGTCCAAACATGCTACTAATCTGAATCTAATATGTCCAAACATTATGGATTCTCGCAAATTGTTTATTCAAAAAATAGATTAGACTAAGAAGTGGATCTACTCATGTAGATCATTCTACTTCAAATGGAAACTTTTTCAAGGCTTCAGGAAAATAAGTATGAATTCCACACTAATCCATAGCATCTCAAATAAAATCAAACCAGGAGAAGAGCTCTCTACCACCAAGTTTGAAAAGCATGCTTCCCTCATGAATCAGTGAATCCAAATCCAATTTTCCTTGAAAAAATGGCACTCCATCCGGGATGTGAATCCAAGTGCGTTCCAATTCCGAATTGATGTAGAATTAGTTTCTATCCCATCCAAAATCGCATCTTAGTCGGGCTCTGATACCAATGTAAAGACCACTAGGGTAAACCCCTAAGATGAGGATAGGAAAACACAAGAGAGAAAGTGGAGCAAAACCACCCAACCAATCCTAGATCCCTCTTGGAGAATCCTCCTGGATCTAGCCCCCAAGCCATGCCATGTGATCAAGAGGATAAGAGCTTAACAAGGTAACCTAGACCAAAGTCGTTGACCGGATAATCACTACCTCAATATATAGAGAGTAGGATCCTGTGCATGAGCACATGCAATCCCCATGCAGGTCAACTATAAATATATCACAGCTCTTCATGCATACCTCATGTCCATAACAGTCACACATACATGCACTACTCCATATGTCTCAATTAGAGTGTCTGGGTCCTCTCAAGGTGATTAGTCACCAACAAGCCTCGATGTGGAATTAAATCTCGGCGTGACCAATAATCTCGAACACTGGAGGGCCGGTCTACCATATTAGGACTATTCCATGTCCTTAGCTGAATATGGCCCTAACAACCTTGCAAGGGGCAGGACGTAGGTCTGGTGTTATCAACATGTTTTAGTGCCATGCGTCACTATCATAGGTGGTCACGTATCGCCGGCGAGACCATGCTTGATGGGACCCACTATCTTATGCCTATAAAGTAGTGGGGCTTTCCTTTTACCATTTACTCAGTCTACCTGGATGGAGAGCATGTGTAGTAGCCAAGATGTATCTCCAGGCCATGAGATGTGTGCTAGGGAGATCCAAGGCCGATGGTTGGTGGTATGGGATGCCAGTTATCGTCGGAGGCTTGACTAGGCATGAGGATGTCAATAACGTGGGGGTGGGTCGACAGTGACCCTATGGATGGGCGAATACAGTGCGTCGTCACTGGTATGGGATGTGTGTCAACCTTCAAGGCAATCTGAGATCTAGAGAGGTGTAACACTAGTGTCCATAATATTTTGACCTTTGATAAAACCATACTGCTTTGAGAAAGGATTTGGTCAAGCATGGGAGATATTCTTTGTAATACAAATTCAATAATTTTATAAGAAATTTCTAAACACAAGAGAGGAAAAAATTCATGGATAAAAAGAAGCGTCATTTTCTTTGGAAATGAACTTGATAAGGCCTTCTGAAATAATAGTAGGGAGAGTGGCTGTCGGACAAATACTAGATGTTTGATAAGTACTTTGTGTTTAACACTTTGTATGTCTAACACTTTTATGTCAATCTTTTGTATATTAGCATTTGATTGGAACTTCAAGGACTATAGGGGCATGCCTTTTGGTGCTAGAGCTATAGAGCAAGCACGTGTTTGCACCTAAGTTTCTTTTGGACTTTGTACGTACCATCATGCTTCCATGTTGGAGGCATGCAAAGTGAGATCTAGGCTTTTAATCATACAAGGCTTCCTTTTGTGCTAACAAGGAGTTGGTGGTGGTTTGTTGTTCATCAACCTCTAAACCCATGTGGCATTTTGTGTGTTGAAGTCTAAGAGTTGAATAGTTAGTGTCAGCCAAAGGCTTTGTGATGGCTTCGACTTGCACATCCATAATGCTAATGGTGGGGAAGCCAGATCATGCCAATGGAAAGCAATTTTGAAAAATGGGATCAATTTTGACAAAAGAATGAGGTAGGCTTGATTTCCCATCAGTTGAATTTGTACTAGAAAGGAGATGTGCTGATGATATTTGCATTGATAGTAGATGATGAAAGGGAGACATATGAGAAAACGAAGTTGCATGGGAGTATAAATGTATACTATCAAAGAAGGAGCTAGAAAGCTCAAAGATAACTATTGATTTTGGAGAAGGCTACATGTCTCGTCAATAAATAGACACTATTGGATATGATAGAAGGTACTTCACATGTGAACCAGCACTGTGTAGTTGTACAAATTGTACATAGATATACCATGAGCTAAAGTAAAAATATCATGTCTTTGATACTTACTTGTGGAAACCAAGTGGTTCTGCTCTATCTTCATCGCCAAGCTCACTTTTACCGCCTCTATCCTCCATCATTGTCGCTCCTTGTGTGCTACACTTTAGTTTTAATGTGATGTCTCAAAGACATGTAGCGATTCAACTTCATAAATGTACAACTTATAGTAATAAAAAAACAAAGTGGTATAACAAGGTGTAGATATTCCAAGGTTTTAATAAAAGTACTAGAATCTCAAGATATTCTTTATCATACATTGCAATAGTCAAGTTGGATAAGAGTTGTTAATGAGTCCAGAAAAGCGTATGCTTCAGTCTTGATTGATACAGCGATGGAATACATAGGATCCTTCAACTTTAATCAAGGGAGCAATATTTGACATCACTAGCTTTCATCATGCATAGAGTATATCATATGCCTTAAAAATGACTAGTCTCACAAACTTAGGTTGATCACTTACAAACCTATTATCTCCTTGCCATTTAAGTTTAACTTTCAACTATAGTCAACATAGTCCACTGTAGTTTGTCGAGTTGGATAAGAGTTGTTACTCTATTCACAAAGACTATTGACCATAGCATTGGTGAGTTCGGAGCCTCAAGCTCCTTGTTTGGATTAGTTTTGATGTATGATGTATTTATTTTACATAGGTGCAAAGTAAATTCTATGCAACAAGGTCAAACCTATAGTTAACATACCATGAATGAGTAAATAGCTCATTTTATAAAAGTTGTTTCATGTTGTAGCCAAATTGAATAAGTGTCACTTGTGGCAAATGGTCTCGATATATAGGTGGTATAGGGACCTCTACAAGCCCAAGGGCTCCGATTTTGCCTTGACAGATAAATGTGAATGCACAATGTAAAAATTGTACATGATGATGTGGTGTTATGTAATTCCAATGTTATATAAGATATTGCACATCCACATACCAAGGTACTTATGGTAATTTCTTAGTTGTGATGCTATTCTTATGTTAAATACTTCGTTGCCATTATGTTCAATTTTGTGGCACGTGCAACGGAATACTTGCATTTCATATTAAAAATGTAAGAGTGAAGAAGGTTCTCATCGGCTACCAACCCATCACAATTGCATTTGACGCTTCCACAAAATGCATCAATGTTTGTAAGACCTCTAAAGACTTGTGCTTGAGCTTGGTATCCATAAAAAAACAAGACTCTCTAGCATTCTTGGATGACTAGCATGCACCAAGTTGAATATGCTCCCTCCTTGGACTCTAGTACAATACACTAATCATAAAGCTTAGCTCTTTTTTGTTTTGGAACTCTTCTATAGTCTACAGTATTCCATGTTTACTCTTTCCACCTGAATTCTTTAATGTTACAACAGAAAAAAAAAAATAGTGAGCTTTTAATGATCCATACACTATTCCTATATAGGTGCTTTGAAGCAGCCACTTGTAAGTGGCCTTCTGTTGATGGGAATTCTCAACAAATGGATAACTTTCATTGGTGGGTTAGCTTCACTATTAATGAGTTTGAAACTCTCCAAAGAAAAGGAGAGAGAGAGAGAGAGAGAGAGAGAGAGAGAAAAGCCAAGTCTTTTTGATGAATGAAGGAACTAAGCCATGCTGCGAAATTGGGAAAATTGAGTGCTTTCGCAGAACCAGGAGGGTTTTTGACTGGGATCATCTTTTTGAAAGAATTTGTGTGGAGTACTAGTATAAGCTGGTGCAGATTGCACAGTGAGTTTGCTTGATTGCTGGAAGCATTGCAAGAATGGGTGCAGGGCCAATGCCCATCCTTGCTAAGGAATGCATCACTACTGGATATGGCCCAGCATTGCAGATATCATTCCAAACTCCAACAAGAAACAGAGGATCAAGTTCAATCACCTCCTTCAACAAAACCTTTTTTTCTTCCCAGCCCACATCACCCATCCTGAAATATGACAATCTAGGCCTAGCCAATAGATGGAGCATCCCAGGGAAAGGTACACAAGATCTGTTTGCGAGATCAAAGGCAAAAAACAGAAAGCAGGCCTCAAAACAGCAAGCAGTCCGAGCTGAGGCTGCTTCTGCTGCTGTTAGCACATCTGCAGATGCACTCAATTCATCTGCTGTGTCCAAGAAGTTCCTTGGCATTGAAATCATAACCCTGAAGAAGGTGATCCCTCTCGGGCTTATGTTTTTCTGCATCCTTTTTAACTACACGGCTCTCAGGAACACCAAGGATGTGCTGGTGGTCACAGCCAAGGGCAGCAGTGCAGAGATCATCCCCTTCCTCAAGACATGGGTGAATCTGCCCATGGCCATTGGCTTCATGGTCATCTACACTAAGCTGTCCAATGTTCTCTCCAAAGAGGCGCTTTTTTATGCCTGCATTCTTCCCTTTTTGGCATTCTTTGGAACTTTTGCGTTTGTGATGTATCCTCTCGTGGATGTGCTGCATCCCACAGCGTTGGCGGATTCTCTTCTGGCCACCTTGGGACCAAGGTTTCTAGGTCCCATTGCCATTCTCCGTAACTGGACTTTTGTACTGTTCTATGTAATGGCAGAGCTTTGGGGAAGCGTGGTGGTGTCGCTGCTCTTCTGGGGATTTGCTAATCAGGTTCATATCTATCTCTCTTTCTCTCTCAACATAAAAGGGGGTGATTTCTGAGAGCAGTCATCCTGTACTAAGATCCTAAGCAGATCTAGAGTAGTAAGAGTAGTACTCAATCGTTTTATTTGTCCGCAGAAAAATTTTAGCTAAAAATCTATGAGCAAGGGACTCCGTCTCTGTCGAAAGATTCAAAACTCATAAAGACTTTACAGTCGACTGTAGTGGAGCTTCACAGTCATCTGTTGCTCTGCCGAGAGTTAGGAATGCTGGTTGGAGTAGCAGGCCTATTGCTGGCAGTCAGCATACACCCTGCATGATTGGGGGCTACTTAGGAGTGAGAGAGTGAGGCAAGGAAGGAGAGATGTTAAAGAAGGGTGTAGGCTTGCTATTGTAGAAAGAAAATTGAAAGGACTTTCATCAAGAAATCTTTTCTTCAATTCGAATTTTGATAGCAACTTATGGTTTTTATCTTTTACCTCTCAATGTACCAAAATTCAAGATCATAGCAAGGGAACATCATTTTAAAATTGATTTGTCTTGCTGTTGTAACCACGAAATATTTGTACTAGCTTGGATATGTAGAAATATGCTTTGTACATCAAGTAATAGGCTGAGCTTGAACAGGAGATTCAATGCTCTAAGATGTCAAGGACACAGCAGGCAGGGTTCCGCCAGCCACAGCGGCTGGAATAAGGCTCTTACCCAACTCGACCTGCTGGTCTTGACTGATAATCTTTTTTCGTAAAGGGCATCAAATGAAACTACTTTAATTGTGAGGTTGCATACAACAAATACATCTTCTTTCCCTGTTGTTGTTCACCACCCATGTGTGGTCAGGGTTTGACCTTGGGTGGTCAATGCCACACCATGTTGTTGTTCACCACCCATGTGTGGTGAGGGTTTGACCTTGGGTGGTCAATGCCACATTAGGAACCCTCTACCACCACACCACACTAAATAGTCTCTACCACCACACCACACTACATACACCACACCACACTAAATACCCTCTACCACCACACCACACTACATACACCACCACCACACTAAATACATACCACCGCATCCTTTTTTGAAAGGCTGAAATGCAAATGCCTTTCTATGGAGGCCAAATTGGCCATGAAGAGCCAGAAAGGCTGCAAAATACAGGCCTATGTTGCTACTGCGGTCAGCATACCCCTTCGCGTGTCAACCTGAGTTTAAAGACTCTTCATTGTGATTGGTGCCACGTGTCATGATGACATTGTGCTGCTCCATGGGATTGATTTTTCTGGAGTTATACATGGAGGAGAAGATCTCTGTAGCAAGAGAGCCATAGAGAGAAATTTCTACATGAAGATGGATTTCTTAGCCCTGTATCTTTAAAGCCTTGTGGGCCTTGGCTCTGGCTCATTTCCAGCCATTCTTTTGAGGCCAAAATAACCTGAATGAAGCAGACTTCACACATTAGTTGACAGGCTGGGGATGGGATGCAAGTGAAAGATCTTGCATGCTTGGCGCATTGCCTAGAGAGTGAGAGGGAGAGACTCTGAGAGTAGAATGAGTAATTCTTTTCGTGTCTACTTGTTTTTGTTTGAAGCTTTCTTGTTTTCAACCTGCTCAGATGGTAGTGTACAAGTTAGTAAAACAATTGGTGTATGATTCATTGGGAAATAGCATGTGCCACATTTCTACATATGAATGGATGGAAGGTTGACGAAACTAAAATATGCAAAAATTATGTTATTTCGTTTTAAGCTGATTTCAATCTAGCAAGTTTTCAAGAGATAATCACAAAAGAGATTCTTTTCTACGTGTCATTGGCTCAAATAAAGTCCTATTTAATCTAGCAAGTGATCAAGAGATAATAACAAAAGAGATTCTTTTCTACATGTCATTGGCTCGAATAAAGTACTATTCAATTATGAAGAAATTGTATTCCTCAAGAAAGAGGATGGCCTAGAATCTGTATATTAGGGGTCCCCCAATCAATGTGGTTGATGTGTTGCTTGTGAATCCATATACTGAAAAGACACACCACAGAAGCATGCTGCTAAAATTTGCAGTTATGCTGATAACATAAAACAACCCAGTAGCATCTATGATTGAGCCATCAAGGGAGGAAACTGGAGCATCTACAGAGAGGATCTTGTCATCGCAAGAGCTCCAAATGCATCAGAGGGAGGGTGAGGAACGGGGCTTCTTGAAATGGGCAATAATGACAGACATTCTAGTTGGGTCGCACAACTGATTTCCATCAACACTAAGTCTGTGAAAGCGCCTAATTTTTTATTTTTCTGAATCAACTTAAAGCAGGAGGAAGGGGCATCTCCTTGTCAAATTTTTGCATGAGGCCTAAGACTTTGACAATGATTGAAAGTTTTTCTTGGCGAAGAAGTGCTAGGTTGTGATGCAATTCTCTGATTTCTAAGGGTTTGCTCTCCATATGGATGTAGCTCAGATGGCCTCTGAGGAGGGTTTGGAGTTGGTCAGGGATATTTTCTAATTCTTGCCTTCCTGTTGGATGATGTTCGATCTGCCACCAAGCACAAGTTTGGCTTAAAGGACGAAAGAGGTAGGAGGGCAGTGCATATTTTCTAAACAAATCGAAGGACCATTTCGTGGTGGTGCGACGAGGGAAGTGACAATGCAAAACAATAGGGCAATAGTTAGATAGATTGGTGCAATTGTGGGTATTGACTTTGTGGAGCTTGACCCCTTGGCTGGTGGGGCTCAATATGTAGAATCTGTTCAACCCAGGAAATTGGAAGTCCCTATCCCAAAGCAACAGTTGGTCCAAGTGTGATGGGCGGAAGAGAAGCTTGTATTAGGTCATATTTTCCAGAAAAAGTTGACGTGGGAAGATACTTAGAGTAGGTGGTTCTGCTTGGCCTAGTGTACATCCAAACTCGTTTAGATGTTTTCCAAACCTCAAAATTTCAAACTTTTATTTTTGGGCCCTAAGATCCCAAGAAAGAGGCCAAAGGGTTCCTATGTGAATATTAGAGGCCAATGAAGCCCTAACCAAAAAGAAAACCTGCTGCCTGAGCGTCTTTCACCTCCTGAGCACTTTTTCATCCTAAACAAATGATTAAAAGACATTTTGCACAAAAGATTATATGACCTTTGTTAATCAAAATAGATTGAATGCTTTTGTTGAGTTTACATGCTCGATCAATACTCTTATGATATATTTGACCTTCCTTAAATGAACTCTTGGATTGGTCAAAACCCTAAAAAACAAAAGGTCAACAACATTTCAAAGGTTCGAAACTTTCTTTGAAATGTTTCAGATGTGTTTCAGTTATGATCAAAATCTCAGGTGTTGAATCAATGAAGCATAAAAGACAGCAATAGACTAAAGCCCTACAAGCAATAGACAAGACAATAGGTTCTCCCACGAAGAGCCCAAGCAATACCAATCAATAATCTGAAAAATGAGTGTACAAATGCCCCTATAAATACCCTACCAATGAACCCTAAAATAGGAATTAAAAAGTAAAGGGAGGCAAAATGTGGAGGGAAAATAGTGCGCCCTCCTACGGGCCCCCACTCCACATATAACCATATAATAAGGGCCCAAGGCCAGTCAATGTCATAAAAAAGGACCCAGGGCGGGTCATAAGCATATAAAAAGGCTTTGGGGCCTGTACATGACTAATATAAAATGTGTAACCAAAAATATACATAACCAACAGTAAATGTAAAGAGGCCTGTGGAATATATGCAGAGTAGCCTAGTAGGCCTGTATCCTGTAGTCCGTAACTCTCCCTGGCTATAAAGAACATTGCCCCCAATGTAGACAAAATAAGATAAGAACCAGTGCCAGAGAAAAATACTGCATCAAGATATCCCATCTGAGAAAGGAACATCAAGAGAAGCCGGAGCATCCCGAGAAGCAATGGTAGCTGCAAGTGATCGAGCCTAATCAGCCAGGATAGGGGTATGATAAAAAACATCAATGGACTCCCAAGTAGCCTCCTCAATAGGACGACCATCCCACTGGACCAAAAACTGAACCTGCCGATGGCGACGACTATGCAATAAGCGCACCTGTAAAATAGCAGCTGGCAGGAATGGAAAAAGCTCTGGATCTGTAGGAAATGAGGAATCTCGAGGAGCATCATCCTCAATAGCAGCACGTAATAAACTGACATGAAAGATATCACAAGCCCGAGTAGCAGCAGGTAACTCAAGACGATATGTAACTGGACTGAGGCGCTCAAGAATCTGAAAAGGCCCATAATAGCGCGGCGCAAGCTTCTCAGTAGAAGCAAGACCCTGTACAAAACGATGGCGAGCAAAGCGTAACCGGAGAAAAACAATCTCCCTCTGCAAACTCAACATGGCGTCGAAGGCGATCAACAATGGTCCTGTACCGCTGCTGAATATGCTGTAAATGAGTAGCAGCTCTAGTAATAATCTCCCGAGCACTCGAAAGATAAGATGAAATAGTAACAGGTGCATCATCTGGAGAAGCAGGTATACCGGGTAGAACTGGTGAGTATCCATGAGCAAGCAGGAAAGGATAAACACCTGTGCTGGAACTAACAGAACTGTTATAACTATACTCAGCCAAACATAAATGCTGATCCCAATCACGACCAGAAGGAGAAACATAATGTCGTAAATAATCTTCCAATACCCGGTTAATAACCTCAGACTGACCATCCGCAAAAGAATGATAAGCAGTGCCCATAAGTATCCTAACATCCAAGATACGCATAAGCTCTGTCCAAAAACCTGATGTAAACTTGGTATCCCGATCAGTAAGTATAGATCGTGGGAGACCATGTAAGCGGAAAATCTCAGAAATAAATATACGACCACACTGCTCTACTGTAATAGTACGTCTGACTGGTATGAAATGAGCTTGTTTAGAAAACCTATCAACTACCACCAAACAAGAGTCATGACCACGCTGAGTACGGGGAAGACCTAAAATGAAGTCCATAGATATATCAGTCCACTGGCGGGAAGGAATAGGACGTGGTGCAGAAGGAAGAGTGGACGAAGGTGAACTGACAGATGTGGGACTAGCAGAGGATGGAGAGGAAAAAATAGGACGTGTGAAAGGACGCGAAGGACGAGAAACAGAGGAAGAGATGGGAGAGTACTTGTGCTGCAGTGCAGTAGCAAGGGAGATGGCGTGAGAAAGAGTGAGTGGAAAAAAAGAAGAAACATCATACCTGAGTGCGCCTCGTAGACCAGCAACGTAGCGAGAGATGAGCTCCAATGTAGAAATATCTGGGAATAGATAGGAAAGCTCTGTAAACCGTGTCGTATAAGCAGCCAAGTCACCAGTGTGAGATAAACTGCGAAAGATGTCGCGCTGTTGAATAAGCCACTGAGGATCAATCATCGCTAGGCGGAGTGTTGTCATAAACTCTGTCCAACTAGCAAGGCCAGGGTGTGAAGCCGTCTGGCGAAACATGCGCCACCAAGTAGCAGCACGGCCCTCCAAATGTAAAGCAGCCAAATGTATCCGCTGAATGTCAGTCTTAGGAAACATAAGGAAGTAGGTCTCAAGCTTAGAATACCAATTCTCGAGTTCATTCCCATTAGATGACCCAGAATACACAGTAAGCTGAACCTTATCCTTAAAGTCTCGTGGCAAAGGACCAGAAGATGAAGGAGTCTCGGGTGGTGGAAATGTACGCTGTGGGGGAACAGGTGGAGATAGTGGAGAAACACTGGACTGTAATGATAGTGTAGCAATATGGGCAGAAAGAGCAGTGAACGTCTCTCGTAACTCCTGGCGTAAATCATTGCGTACATCACTCATGGCTTCCCTAAGATGATCTCGGAATTCATGCCGTACTTCGTCAAGGTAAGTGGAAGACGGTATGCGAGGCTTAGAAGATGTAGGGGAAGTATCCATGGTCAAGGAATGCAGGAAGTGAAGAGAGTGTAAGAAAAGCTTAATATCGGAGGGAGCGGACTTTTGTCGTCACCCCAAATACACTTTAGGTACACAAACGACACTAAGAGCAAGAAAGGAAATGACAAATGTCCAGCAAAGATACCTCTCGATAGAGCTCCAAGCATGTGCGAAGAGCTGGCTGGAAAATGTGACCACAAGGAGAATGAAAGTGGGCGCTGGACAGCCTCCAATCAATGCTGAAAATATGGCTGGAAATCTGTGGAAAACGTGATGAAATAGGGCGATGGACAGCCTCCAATCAAAACTAAAATATGGCTGAAACTCTGCTGGAACAATGGCTGAAAAATGTGATGAAGTAGGGCGCTGGACAGCCTCCAATCAATGCTGAAAAGATGGCTGCGAATCCTCTCCCTGAATCAAATGGAGGATTCAAAAAAAAGAGGGAAAAGATTTGGAACTTGGGCGCCGGAAATAATCTGCCCCAAAAAAAAAAAAAAAAAAAATTTCGGCCGCCAAATTTAGCGGAAGTACTTCCGCTAACTATCTGCTAAAGCTCCGCCAAGGAAAATGCTCTGATGGGAGTTGGTCCTCCTCCAAACTGTGCTGAATGTTGCTGAAGCAAAGAGACGAAAGCCCTCAGCAAAGAGAGAAAAATCAGCAAGGAAAATGGGCACTCAATCAGAAAATCAAATCTGAAATTCAGCAATCAGAAAAGTGCTCTGATACCAAGTTATGATCAAAATCTCAGGTGTTGAATCAATGAAGCATAAAAGACAGCAATAGACTAAAGCCCTACAAGCAATAGACAAGACAATAGGTTCTCCCACGAAGAGCCCAAGCAATACCAATCAATAATCTGAAAAATGAGTGTACAAATGCCCCTATAAATACCCTACCAATGAACCCTAAAATAGGAATTCAAAAGTAAAGGGAGGCAGAATGTGGAGGGAAAATAGTGCGCCCTCCTACGGGCCCTTACTCCACATATAACCATATAATAAGGGCCCAAGGCCAGTCAATGTCATAAAAAAGGACCCAGTGTGGGTCATAAGCATATAAAAAGGCCTGTACATGACTAATATAAAATGCGTAACCAGAAATATACATAACCAACAGTAAATGTAAAGAGGCCTGTGGAATATATGCAGAGTAGCCCAGTAGGCCTGTATCCTGTAGTCCGTAACTGTTTCAAACTTTTGCCCTTCATTGAAATACTTTGAATTCTACATTGGCTTGGCCCATTAAAAGGTTTTAACTACATGTTGAAGTCTTCGAGGATTACAAGTTTATCTTCATTTAGGGCAAGAAGAAGGGTGAAGGAGCTACTTCTCTTGAAACTGGTAAAAGGAGCTTATATGTTCGAGAGAGTGAAGGAGAAATTGTAGGAAAGCAAGAATCAAGTCACCAAGATCTAGTTATCAATCAATCTCCACAGAAAACAAGAGAGAAGAGGCTGGGCGCCCAACACTAAGAGAGAGAGAGAGAGAGAGAGAGACAGAGAGAGAAAACAACAACAAGAGCAATGCTTAGCCAAACTGTAAAAATGGAATACACAATGAGCATCTAAGTACTCTACCTGGATGTGGCCAAATGCCACCAAACCCTAAGGTTAACCACTTACTAAATGTAGGGCACCCCCAAAAGTCAAGATAGGGCCCCTAAACAAAATTAGACCCCTAAGGACCCACGAGTCAGTACATGACCAAAATTGGGTCCCACTGAACTTAAGACAAATTTAAGATGGCCTAAATAACTAAATACCCATGGTTACACAAATCTCAACCTTTTGGGTCAAAGTACCTATGGATTAACTCTAGCATAGTCATTTATTTCTAACACCCTCCTTAAATGGTAATGCAAAAACTGAAATCTTCACTATGTAACAAAACCAACACGTGGTATCAAATTTAAAGCTTTGCATAAAGCTTCAAATCTAACTCTAGGCAACGCCTTAGTGAAGAGGTCCACAATATTATCCTCCGTAGGACAATATTCAAGTAAAATGTCACCATCATAAAGTCTCTCCCGAACAAAGTGATAATGGATCTCGATGTGCTTCGTCCTCGCATGAAAAACAGGATTCCGTGCAATGGCAATAGCACTTTGACTATCACTCAAGATAAGAGTGGCTGAGGGCTCGCCAAACTTCATGTCAACAAGTAGTCTTCTCAGCCATAAACACTCTGTTGTGGCTGAAAATATCGCTCTATATTCCTACCTAACTAGAAGAAGTAGCAACAGTGGGCTGCTTTTTACTTGACCAAGAAATTGCAGAATTTCCATAGAAAAAGCAATGTCCACTTGTAGAGCGTCTAGTGTCTTGATCTCCATCCCAATCCGAGTCACTAAAACCAACCAAACATGCATCATCACAAGCAGGAAAAACCAGTCCATGACTTCTTGTTCCTTGAAGATATCGAAGGATCCTCTTCAACGCTTTCCAATGTGATGTCATCGGGGCATGCATGAATTGACTCATGAGTGAGACACTATAAGAAATGTCCGGTCTTGAATTACATAAGTAAATGAGACAGTCAATAGCTTGACAATATAAAGTAGTGTCAAATGATTTACCATCACCTTGATTACTTAATTTCAGACCTGTCTCCATAGGTGTAGCAACCGGCTTGCAATCTTTCATCTTGAACCGCTTCAAAATCTGCCCAATGTAGCGTTCTTGAGAGATGAAAATTCCAGCCCCTTCTTGTACAAATTCAAAAGTCTCCTCATAATCAATCCCCTTTTGCTGAACATAGCCTTTGGCAACGAGCCTTGCCTTGTACCTTTCAATGGTACCATCTGCCTTATACTTGATTTTGTATACCCATTTAGAACCAATTGCCTTCTTCCCATGAGGAAGATCAACAAGAACCCAAATCCGGTTCTTCGTAAGTGAGTCATACTCATCTTGCATCACATCCTCCCAACATTTTACTCCCTTGGCCTGCTCATAGAAACAGGTTCTTCCGCAACATCTCCATGAGATGTAAGAGCAAAATCTGAAAAATCAGCATAGTCCACTGATTTTGTAGAGGCACGTGTCTTTCCATCATAAAATGAACTTACTTTGTTGTCCCGCAAAGTCGACAACAGCCACCGTGGGACTGTTTTGGGCTGTCCAACAGCCATGTCTCTTCTTACAATTTGTTGTCCAAGATCCTCCGACACTGCACTTGGCTGTCCAAGATCTTCCAAAACTGGTCTTTGCTGTCCAACAGTTCCTGCAGGCTGATTTTGAGCAACAACGGGCGGTTCTTGATGAACATTAGGCTCTAAACTTGATGAGGTGTTGGGCAGGTCGAAACTGGTTGATTGCTGCCCCTTATCTCCAGCAATAGAAGATGGTACCAAATATGGAAAAACTTCAACATTCACACTATGTGGGCTGTCCCCCTTCAAGATATGAGTTGGGGCCACATCCAATGAATTCTTTTCATCAAAATGCACATCACGACTAACAATAATCTGTTAGTGCTCAAATTGAACAACCTATAGCCTTTGCTTTCACTACTATAGCCAACAAAAATGCATTTAACTCCTTCATCCTCAAGCTTTGTACGAAGTTTACTTGGAACAAAAGCATAAGCCGTACAACAAAAAATGCGAAAGTGAGAGATTGTAGGCTTCTTTCCATACCAAACTTCATAAGGAGTTAATACTTTCAATGCTTTAGTAGGACAACGATTGCTTATGTATGCTGCCGTTATAACCGCTTCAGCCCAAAACTTGTGAGGCAGCCCCTTTGCTTTGAGCATGCAACGGGCCATCTCCATAAGTGTGCGATTCTTTCGCTCGGCAACACCATTTTGTTGAGGCGTATAAGTTGTCATTTGATGTAGAATTCCCTTTTCTCGAAGAAATGCACCGAACGTATTCTTAATGTATTCCCCTCCTCGATCGGTGCGTAGGGTCTTCAAAGAATGCCCAAACTGATTTTCCACCATTGCTAGAAAATCTTTGAAACGTTGAAAAACTTTCGATTTAGCCTTGATAGGATAGATCCACGTAAAACGGGAAAAGTCATCAATAAAAGTCACAAAATAGATGCACTTTCCAATGGATTCGGTCCTCATTGGACCACAAACATCACTATGAACCAAATCAAATTTATCAAGAACCCTTATAGTTCCATCAATTGGAAAAGGTTTCCTTTGAAACTTTCCAAGTATGCACCCCTCGCATACATGCCCTTCCGACTGCTCAATAGTAGGAATGTCTTCTACCATATTAAATGTCTTCAGCTTCTTCAAACTTGCAAAGTTGAGATGCCCAAACCTTGCGTGCCACAATTCAGCCAACTTCAAAGATTGTGATGTAGAAGCAACAAGACATGTAGAGGGAATTCGTCGCTCATAGGTATCCATAATGAATAAGCCAGCATGCATTGTTCCCAAGAGTGATCTTTTAGGATCCTTGACAAGACAGTTATCTTCTTTGAACTCAACAACTAGTCCTTGCTTTAACATAGTTGAAACCGAAAGAAGATTCTTTATGATTCCCGAAACATAAAGCACAATCTTAATGTACTTTTCTTCACCATTAGGCAAAATGATGGCTACAATTCCAATTCCATGAATAGAATAAGATGCATCATCCGCACATTGTACAACAATCAGATCTTAACACCTCTTTTGATCCTAGAAAAGCATGATGTTGGAGAGGGCTCTACTACAACACAGGATTTCTCTGAAAATAGTCCACATTTGAAACAAATTGAGGCCATTCTGATCTCAATTAACTCTTTCCTTCGACAATTCATCTCCTCTCATGCATCTTCAGTCTTCTTCCTCAGACTTCTGACATAGCTGTGTGCTGCTCGTTGCCATTTCTGGTTGCGTAGTGTAGTGTCTTGCCAATGATTGTTTAGAGAAACAAATCATGTCTACAAGTCCTAAAGACTAGCGCCAAAATAATGAGCATTGAAGAAGTGGAATCCAAGGTGGATGCTATGCAAAACTTTCCTGTGCTCTCCAACAAGAAAACATGCACAAGAATGTGATGACCTTTCACAAAGGTGAAACTGCAGTCCATGGATTTGATCTTATCAACAATGATGCAGAGAAATACATAGAAATGCTTAGTTTGATGCATATAATTTATTGTACAATATGCAAGCTAGCAGTCCTGCAACCTTCATTGGGCAACTAGATTGTGAAGGACACGGAATCGTTGAGGCCATGAACAAGAGAAAACGGAAAGTTGCATAAAGCTTTTAAAATATTCGTTATGCAGTCCATATCTAATTTCATTTCTGTACTCTCCCAGCCACTTTTTGGCTTGAATCTGGCTGTATTCTCCATTTCCATCAATTTTCAACCCAACTCCCTCGTTATGAGTTATAGAATAAGCAACAATTCTCCTGTCAGGTTGAGGAGTCTGAATGTATACTATATGAACAAGCAAACATTCAAAAAATGTGAAGATCCTTCTGATTTTCTTTCAGGCTAAACAAGATTGGCAATCAAAACAAAGCAAACAAACTGGAAGCATTACCACAAAGAAATTAGGAACTTCGATATGCTCAATCTGTCAAGACTCGAATTCTTATTGAGGTTGAACCACAAGCTATCAATGAAATGCTTTTGGCAACGGAACCATCAATTGTCCTTTATAATCAAAATGTGTATTCTTACCCACGAGTTATAAATACATTGCTTATCTTTCTGTTTGAGCAACCTATGCTGTTGAGATCTGATGATTATGACTAACAACATTTCCACCTTACTCAAGCAATAGAGATGTTCTGTCACTAACTTGGTTGTCGAGTCCTTTAGAAGAACACTGAAGTCCTGATATTTAGCAAATTCATTCCGCCATCCAATATGTGGAAATTATCCAGTTACCTCAGTTCTATTCTAAGCTTTGTATTTTATGACTGTCGAGCCTTTACTTCTAGGCTTGACCTCTGAATCAATCAAATGATGATTTATAGGGCATAGATGCGAGAAATTTAGTATAGATGCTTTGGTTCTAGTCTATGATATATTAAATACTTGTTTATAGCTAAAGATATGCTTTCATTTTGCAGATTACAACTGTAGATGAAGCAAAGCAGTTTTATCCACTCTTTGGTTTGGGGGCAAACGTTGCTCTCATATTTGCAGGTCGTACTGTCAAGTATTTCTCAGAACTTCGAGGAAAGCTTGGCCCTGGAGTAGATGGGTGGGGTGTTTCTTTGAAAGGAATGATGAGTCTTGTGGTGTTGCTAGGACTTGTTATTTGTGGAATTTACTGGTGGGTGAATAAGTATGTCGTGAATGATCCTTCCCTTCCAAAGGTGGAAAAGAAAAAAAAGGTTATTTTCTGGTGCTATCTCGATGTATGTAAATTGTTTGCATATCTTTGAAATGCATGATATTACTTTATTCTGTTGGCATTTCAGAGCTAATATTTCAAGAATGCAAGCCTCATCACAAGAAAACTCAGTGTTTAATTTGATGTGGAGTCTATTGAACTCATCATTGTGCTTGTCTTTACTTTGGTGTTTAGCATGACATGCTCCAATTCAAATTTATTTAGTAGCTGACTGATTTTTGTAAGCTCTGTTCTTCTTGAACTAATGGATTGTTTTCATGGGTCAATCTTTTATGCTATCAAACATTTTTATGCTGCCATGCTGTTTCAGAAAGAGAAGCCCAAGATGAATCTGAGTGAAAGTACAAAATTCTTATTGAACTCAAGATATATTCGTGATTTGGCAACTCTGGTTGTCGCTTACGGCATTAGCATTAACCTTGTTGAAGTAACCTGGAAGTCAAAGCTGAAAGCCCAGGTAGTACCGAATAGATAATTGCAAAGCTTTTGAACACTTGTTTATTATATGTTGCAGTTATGCTTTAATTCAGCAGACCTGCTACTAGCTCAGCAGACCTGTTCGCTCTAGGCATTATTTATTATGTATGTGAGTTTTAAAAGCGTGACTTAACTGCTGCAGTTCCCAAGCCCTAACGACTATTCTGCATTTATGGGTGATTTTTCAACCTGGACCGGAGTGGTAACCTTCAGCATGATGCTTCTTAGTCGTTTTATATTCAGAAAATATGGCTGGGGGGTGGCAGCCAGCATCACACCAACTGTATTGCTCATCACAGGAGCAGCATTTTTTTCACTTGTACTGTTCAGTGGTCCTTTAACACCAGCACTTGCAAGTTTGGGAATGACTCCACTTCTTGCAGCTGTTTATGTGGGTGCTCTTCAAAACATATTCAGCAAGAGTGCAAAATACAGCTTGTTCGATCCGTGTAAAGAAATGGCTTACATTCCATTGGATGAAGACACAAAGGTCTGTGCAATGTTCCTACTAGGCCTAGGACTCTGTGTTCTGAAAAAGCTAGACAATGGCAGAAGTTTCCTCATAACATATTCATAACGTGTTATGTTGTTTGACATTTCATGCACGTAGAAGCTTATGATCTTACTTACAACCCTAAACAACATATTGACCTAGGCAACAGCTGAACATCTTCTTGTCAGAGACGCTATTGTGGAACAGTGTTGATGGAAGGAGTTTCTTTATTGAATGTGTACTGTATATCGATATCTTTAGAATTCTTCCATATTGTAAAGAAAGATAGTAGAGTTAATCAGCAACTATTTTAGTGCAGGTCAAAGGCAAAGCAGCAATTGATGTGGTTTGCAACCCACTTGGAAAGTCAGGTGGTGCATTAATCCAGCAATTTCTCATTTTAGGATTCGGATCACTATCAAATTCTACGCCTTACCTGGGGATCATCCTTCTTGGGATTGTTCTAGCTTGGTTGAATGCTGCCCGGTCGCTTGACAGTCAATTCACCCCGCTAGTGCAAAAAGATTTGAAGACCAAGTTGTTAAAAGGAAAATTGTCTGCAATGTCATCTGCAATTTTGGATAAGTTCAGATCCAAGGAGGTATAAAACTTGTCCAGATGAGTATGTTTATTCTGTTTTCAGATTTTATTGATGCCATGACTTCTGCAATTTTACTTGGAAAAGGAGGCAAAAGGGCTTTTCCATGTGGACTCTTCCATGTAGAGATTTACGAGTCACGTTGGCCTTAACTTTCATTATCATTTTTTTGATTGTGCAGGTTACGTATCGATTTGTAAGCGTATTGAATGAGCAGGGTTTTATTGAAGGGCGCTATGTTCCAGTTTTTGATGGTCAGGCTATTACATCTGCACCCACCAAAGCTTCCACTGAGATCAGTGCTGTTGTCAACACTGAAAATAGTTTAGCTGTTATTCAGGAAGCTGTAAGCGATTCAGATCATCCATCTGCTGACGGTGCTGTTATTCAGGGAGAGGCTGTAAAAGATTCAGATTATGAATCTGTTGGAGGTGCTCCTGTGAAGTAAATTTGTTTCTTGATTTTATTGAGGCTTGTGAAGGAAAACGGTTTTGTTGGAATAGCTCTTGAATATTTCTTCTGAACTCTTTTTCGTAATCGTCTCAAACTAGAAAATCGTTATTTTACATAAGCTTTAGTGTGTCTGGCATATATGATCATCGATACAGGGTTCCTCTGCTAGGTAAAAAGATAGGCAATTCTGTGTTCTCTCATACTATTTGTATAGGTGCGTAATTACATTCACGGCAGCTTTTTCCGCAAATAGTAAGTCTCTTTATAGACGAATGATTTTATCTCATCCATTATGGTTTCTTGCGTATGTCCTTCATTTCTCTCTAATCTTTTTGGTGGAGGCATATAAGTCTCAGGACTTTCTCACATCCTCTGAAGCATGGATGATCCTTTCAAGGTATTTTCAAAAGCTGTAAAATTGTCAAACTTATAGCATTTGTAGAATGGACCCTGTAGCTAAAGGTTAAAATATACTAATTTATGAGTTCTTTGTAAGAGAATCTCGTAAATCCCTTGCTATTTGGCTTCTGGAATTACCTGTGATGACATATATAAGCGATGAGATCAACGGATCACTGATATGTGTCTCAAACTCCTGGTTTCATGCAATAAACAAAAATTTCCATGGACTTATTGCTTAAAGGGCAATATGCAAGTTAATTCGTGTAAATGGAACTATGCCCACAGACTATGCATGATGCCAATGATAATGATTTTACTGCGTGCATAAGAGACAATTTGGCCCATAGAATCTCTTGGACTCGTCAGGCAAACAGAAAAGATGGATATATGAAAATTTGACCGAGATCTTTATATAAACATTCCTGCCTGGGCAGATTTTATGGGGTTTTAGTACCCCTGCATTTGGGTAGAGGGAGCCTTAAACCCTAGAGTCCTGCCCTTATCCTACACGTCATATTACCAAAATAAATTCATTTTCTATCCAAATGCTTTTTTATTTTGCCCGCACTATTTTCGATGCTTAACCATTCTATGTACATTACCATTTGCAATTCATTAATAATAGTAGAACTTTTAAACTGTAGCTCCGATTGAGACGAAAATTATACCAATGGAAAGCGCTTGATGAGAGCTTTCCAACAGTACCCTACACGACCTACTTCTGAGCAAGTATTTAAAAGTTATAGCCAGTCAAATTTTAAAAGGACCCAATATCTCTTTTGTGCATGGATTAAGGACCCTTTTGACCAAATATCGCTTCGGTGCACTAATAGAGCACCCTCTCAGTGAGAGGGTACTCTATGGTCGCATAGAGGCAATATTTGACTTTTTCAGAAACTTTGACTAGCCATAACTTTTGAACAATAGCTCATAAGTAGGTCATATAGAGTACCGTTGGAAAGCTCTCGTCGAGTGCTTTCTAACGATATAATTTTCGTCTCAATCAAAGTTACAATTAAAACGTTATACTATTGTTAATGATTTGCTATATAATATACCATGAATAATATGTCTTGCTTGCAGGATGCCCCCGATGCTGAATTATAACATTATTAAGAAAACTTTTTTTTTTTAAAATTTTACTGAGCTACGTTACGTAGATTTCAAATTTCAGAATTTTGATTGGTCTATATGGGAGGTAAAGGCTTCACTCTCATCATTGAGGAGCTTGTTTTGGCTTAGATTCTTTGAGTTGAGCTCTCAAGAGTGGTTTTACTCCAAAAATGAGTTTTTAAAAAAGGACTATGTAACTCATAGTGTAACTTTTTTGCATATTGGCTCATTTGTTGAACTTAAAGGCTATGTGGATATGCCATCTCATTCTATTGTATCTGCTAAAAAAGTTGTTAAATATTTGAAAGACTATGAGTATAAAGTTTATCTTTGTTTTCTTAAAGATGAAATCTATGTTGATGATTATGCTATTCGGAGTCTAAATATTGATTTATCGCAAATGCCTTTGAATGTGCCTCTAAATAATCCCTTAAGTGTTAAATTACCTAAAGGTAGAGTATTTAACAAATATAGGCAAGACTTTAGCGATGTTTACTTGAAAAACTACATGATGGCCTACCTCCCCAAAGGAGTGTTGACCATTAGATAGAATTATTTCCAAATAGTTAACCTGCATTTCTTTTTCCATACAGGGCTAATTAGCGCCAAAGAAAAGGATGAAATTTTTAAGCAGTTATAAAAAAACCTTCTTAGGATGGGGCACATTCGGCCTAGTAAGTTCCTTTGGGGAGCACCAATCCTTTTGGTTAGTAAAAATGATGGATGCACACGTTTGTGTGGCGATTTTAAAGAGTACTATTAGATAAGGATTAAGAATGAGGATGTTCCTAAGATTGGTTTTCAAACAAGGTACGATCATTATGACTTTTTAGTTTTATCTTTTGGACTCGCGAATGCACCTACCACTTTCTAGCATATGATGAACGATATTTTTCGTCTATATCTGGGAAAGTCTGTGGTAGTGTATTTGGACAACATATTAATCTATTGTTGGACCCTTGAAGAGCATGAAGAGCATTTTCGTATTGTCTTAGGTCTCTTAAGGCAAGAAAAGTTCTATGTTAAGGAGTCGGCATGTGAAGTCTTTTAAACTAAACTCAAATACTTGGGCCATACCATGTCTGATCAAGGTATTGAGATCGATTATGATAAGGTTCGTCAGGTACAAGAATGGCAGCAATCTCAAACAATTCGTGATGTGGATTTCAAATGTTTCTTTCACATGTTCATTATGGACTATGCCTTAATAGCATTGCCCCTAATGAATGTTCTTAACGGGGTGAAGAAAAAATGTAGCCGCAGGAAAAAGTTCATTGATAATATGGACTGATGAAATGAATGAGAGTTTTGAAATTCTCAGGCACTGTTTCTACGGCTCCAATTTTGCACATTGTCGATCCTAACCAACCCTTTGTGGTGGATACAGATGCTAGCGACTTTGCTGTAGGAGCGGTCCTCTATCAAAGCGGTAGACCCATTGTGTTTGAAAACAAAAAGTTGTCTTGGTATTCTACCTATGAGAAGGAGTTTTTCGCAATCATTCATGTGTTGAAAATCTGGAGGCATTATCTTTATAGTGACAGATTTACAGTGATGACTGATCATCGATCTCTTAAGTATATATGTGATGCTAAGGACGTGGTCAAAAGGCTAGATGGTTAGAACTCATTCAAAAGTTTGTGTTCGACATTAAGTATCGTAAATGTACTTTGAAACAATGTTGCCAATGCCTTGAGTTGGATTGGAAAAGTTAATCAGTTGTGCTTTACTGAAATCCACTTTGATTTGTATCTATTGCTTTAGGATCTTTGTCGAACCGATGAGTTTTTTTATTGCATCTGGCTAGATGTCTTGATAGGAAGTTCTAGATCTAGTGATGACCTTGGGAAGCAGGCAGGCCGAAATCTTGCAGCAGTGTCATGACAACTCTTGTGCTGCATACAAAGGACGCTTGATCTTGTCAGAAAGAACTTTTTTTGGCCAAAAATGAGAGGTCATATCGAGGTAGATATTCAAAGTTGTGAACAATGCCAATATAATAAAGCAGAAAGACTTAAAGTTGCGGGTCTCTTACATCTTTTCGAAATTCCCAATAAGAAGTGGAAAAACATTTCAGTGGATTTTGTGACTTGAAAAGGGTCATGATGCCATTTGGGTGGTGATTGACAAACTAATCAAATTGGCACAATTTATACCAACTAATTTTATTGTCAACGCATCTTAACTAGTCCAGCTTTTGCAAGCTTACAAGTTTGTAAACAACTTTCGCAAGGTTACATAAGTACTTTTGCAAGATTCCCTCCCTCTCCCATAACATACCACGATCCAGCAGCCACAGGCCTGCGGTTGCCTGTCCTACCTCACTCTCATCTCCATCTAGATAGATTGACTGGCCTCCATTTCCCAAAACTAATATTTGTTCTAGTAGATCTCCACCTCCCTCACTTCAATTTTCTGTAAACAAATTACATTGCCTCCATCTCCAAGAGCCTGTATGCCTACTTCCAAGAAAAGGAAACCAGAAGAAAATATTAAAATTTGCCTCCCAAAAAAGGACTGTCAAAGAGAAAGAGGAAGACTATCTCAATCAAATCAAGGATTTAGAAGGAAGGTGTAAGAATCAAGAGAGATTTCAATTACAAAATACAAAGATGTAGCTTAAAAAGAAAATGGATAGGCAGATGCAAAGATCTTGAACACAAAAACAAACGTCTATCCAATTTACCTGAAAAAGAGCTTGGTTGGAATGAGGCAAATTGTTTGTACCAATGTTCTGAATCAAAATGGTTTGCTTCCCCAACTTTGGTTATTTTATTACATAGGATGATGTAAGGTTAGTAGGACAATTTGCCTACGGCCTCCAAACTTGAGTCAAAAGAGGTTTGGGAAAAGAAAATAAGCCAAAATAACCGCTGCTAGTGGTAGATGGTAAAAATCAATAAAAAGACATTTAATTGTTTCCAAAAAAAGCACATAGAAATCACAAAGTCAAATGGAATATTTCTTTCTTTAAGCAGTCAAATTTAGTTTCACAAGTGCTGTTAATTGGCTATAAGTGGAGTAAAGACCCAGACTGGGAAAAGAGGCTTACTGTCATGAAATATGATTCAACTGGAACACTGAAACTCTTTTGATGGAAGACACTCCAAAAAGGTTGTCATTCCTATGAAAGACTCAGCACAATCCATGAAAAAATTGAACCCGATTATCTGCTATTTGGAGCTGCTATACAAGTGTTTTACAAGAAACAGTGGCATGATTTCAAAGTATGTCTTTTGCCATTCTTCTCATTATGTCCTGAAAAAAGCTATTAATGGTTTTTAATAATATTGGCCCTCTCTGACTGTCTCAGGTTCGAAGAAGTGCCATAGGAGGAGAGTGAAGTAATGTAGTCTTTCAGCAGTCCCTTGGTTTCTGGACATTTGGTAGGACTTCACTGTGGTTTTCTCTTGTACACTTTTTTAGCCTTCAATACAAGAGAAAAACATAATCTAGTCTTCATAAGCACTATTTTCAAGTTAAGTCAAACGTCGATTTCTTTTAAGAATATAAACATTTCAAGAATCAAATAAGATCTTAGAATTCTTCTATGTATGTTCAGTAGGACAATAGAATACTTTCATCATATGTACCCCTTTGCATCTTTACTTAAACTGGAATGTTCCATGGAATTGATATGGCCCTTAAATATTGTGCCCCTAATTCACATTAATAAACTTTGTCATCTATGTGGCATTTCTTATAGGGTCTTTTTTGGATTTAGAATTTCTCTGATATGGGTTGTAGGTGTACTTTTCACACGTGTGGAGAGCTGTTGTACTTGCATTTAATGTTCCATTATTGATAGGATCGTCATAATTTTTTTACACATCATGTAGATGAGATTTTTGATGCAAATCAAAGAGAAAGCGTCAAGATCAAAAGCAATTATTGAGATTTGACTTTGTGTCATAGGATTCAATTAAGGAGAGCTTAAACCAAGTCCTAAAAAGTGATTTTTCAGGTCTTGTTGGATCGTCAAGAAGAAGAGGTGTAAGAGAGTCATTGTTTTGCCAAAATCACTCATTTTTTAATCTGATTTGATTAGGATTTGAAGTGAACTCATCATACTTCCATTCAATTTTAGTGAGAGGGTGAGAGGGCCGATTGTCAAGAATCAGATATGCAACATCAAGCATTCACCATAAGCAATCACCAAAGAAGCCGGAAGAAGAACACACACTATCAATCTATCACACTAACATACTGAATGTAAAATGTACATATAAACCCTGAATCCTAATAGAGAGGGAGACCTAGGAGTAGACTACTAGACTAGCCAACGGCTAGTTACAGCTAGTAATAAAGTACATCGTAAACAGTACCTAAGAAGTGTAACAATGAAGTTTATCATTGATTTCTAACACTCTCCCTAAATGATAAAATTACATTCTTCAATTCCTAGTAGAGTACAAAACTTTTCAAATTTACATCTACCTAATGACTTAGTAAAAATATCTGCCACTTGATCTTCAGATTTACATAAAACAAGATCAATAGCTCCATCAAGAATTTTCTCTCGAACAAAATGATAATGTATTTCGATGTGTTTGGTTCGAGCATGTAAAACTAGATTTTTGGCAAGGTAAATGCAACTTTGATTGTCGCAAGATATAGTAGTTGCATCCACCTGTGGTTGACCTAAATCCACAAGCAATCTTCGTAACCATACCCCTTCTTGTGCAGCATTGTTGACTGCTCGATATTCAGCTTCCGTCGAGGATAAGGCTACTGTAGGTTGCTTTTTGCTGCTCCATGAAACTGCAGCTGTACCATAACTGAATGTATGACCACTGGTAGAACTTCTGTCATCAATATTACCTGCCCAATTACTTTATATCCTATCAATATTGGCACTTCAAGCTGATCATATTTCAAACCAAAATTCAATGTCCCTCGAATGTATCTGAGAATACATTTAGCAGACTTCTAGTGTGTTTGACTAGGATCTTGCATAAATTGACTAACTGCATAAATTGACTAACAACACCAATAGCATAAGAAATATCAGGTCGTGTGTGTGTCAAATAAATCAAACTACCCACCAGCTGTCTATACAAATAAACATCCACTTTCTCAGATTCATCATATGCAGTAAGCTTCATGTTGACATCCATAGGTGTACTCAAAGGCTTACAATCTTGCATATTGAACTTATAAAACAAATCTCGTGCATATTTGCTTTGTGTAAGAAAGACCACATTTTCCTTTTGCCATACTTCAATGCGAAGACAATAGTGCATCAATCCTAAATCGCTCATGTCAAAAGCATTGGAAAGATTTGATTTGATTTCATCAATTAAGCTCTCATTACTTCTTGTAATAATCAAATCATCCACATACATCACAATGAACACTATATCTGAATCTTGTCTTAGAATGTAAAGATTAGGATCAACATCACTCTTTACCATTCCCCTTCGCTTAAAGTGTTTATCAATGCAAGAGTATCACGCCCGTGGTGCTTGCTTCAATCCATAAATAGCTTTGTTGAGCTTACAAACAAGGTGCTCTCTCCCTGGTTCAATAAATCTTTGAGGTTGTACTAAGTACACCTCTTCATCCAGCACTCCATTAAGAAAAGCAGATTCAACATCCATTTGTTGGATCTTCCAACCATAGAAAGCATAAATAGCAATGACAGAACGTATAGTTACCATCTTAGCTAGGGGTGCGAAGGTTTTCTCAAAATCAATACCTTATTGTTGCTCAAATCCTCTCGCAACCAACCGTGCTTTGAATTTGTTGAGTTGCCCATCAGCTCCATATTTGATCTTGTATATCCATTTACAAGTGATAGGCGGCTTACCATCAGGTAGCTCAACCAAGTTCCAAGTCCTATTTTATGATATAGCTTCCATTTCTGTTTCCATAGCTTCACGCCACTCCTCGTGCTCCTTTGCTTTATCAAAAAATTTTGGTTCTTGAACCTTGAGCACAAAACTCATTAGGGCTAGATTCATCTCTAATTTTGCAGGAAGTTTTTGATTTCTACTTGATCTTGTAAGCTCTCCCTGCTCACTAGATTCGGGAGTATCTCTCTTCTTTGTACCATCTGTGACTGATAAGTACCATTTAGGTACTCTCTTGAGAATTTCAGCATCAGGCTTTTTGTCCAATGGATTTTCTATATCAAAATTCACTTCTTTCTTGACCTGTTCTTTCGCTCCCTCATCAAAAGGTTCAGCGATTACTTCATATTGTTCACCTTGGCCCATCTCGTCAAACGTAGCATCTCTAGAAATTACAAGCTTCTGTGCATTTGTGTCATACATCCTGTATGCCTTGGCCTTCTCATCATATCCAAGGAAAATACACTTGATAGCTTTTGCATCCAGTTTCTTTCATTTCTCATCAGGAATATGAGCATAAGCATCACAACCAAATACTCTCAAATGAGAAATATTAGGTCTCTTTCCAGTAACAGCTTCATGGGGTATCTTACCTTCCACGGATTTTGTAGGACACCGATTCAAGATGTGCGTAGCTGTGCTACAAGCTTCTGCCCAAAAGGTGTTTGGAAGACCTTTGCTTTTGAGCATCGCCCTGGCCATCTCAACAATAGATCTATTTTTTTGTTCTGCAACTCCATTTTGCTATGGTGAATAAGGTGTTGTAGTCTGCCTCTTGATCCCTTGATCTTTGTAGAAATCAATAAATTCTGTCAAAAAATACTCACCACCTTCATCATATCTCAAATTTTTGATGCAACATCATGTTTTCTTTTCAACTAATGCCTTGAATTCCTTGAACTTAGCAAAAGCATCTGATTTCTTGCTTATGAAATAAATCCAAATGCATCTGCTATAATCAAGGTGATAAAATAATAGTAGCCACTAAGAGATCTAGTTTGCATAGGTCCACATAGATCACTGTGGACAAGATCTAGGATGCCACTGGCTCTCCTTGCTCCACTTTTGGGAAACCTCTCTCTGTGCAAAATGCAACCTTCACAAATTTTTTTTTCAAAAGAAATATCAGGCAATCCTATAACTAGACTACCTCTTTTGAGAATCTGTAAACTTTGAGCACTAATATGACTGAATTGTTGATGTCGAAGATCACTTCGACTATCAACCGTGCTTACCATAGCTTGAGCAAAAGATCTTGCATTCAATTTGTAGAGTCGATTCCCGTTGACTCTAGCTCCTGTAGCAATCACTTTGTAGTGATTCTTGATGTCTTTGACAACACATTTGTCACTGTCAAACTCAACCTTGAGTTGTTGATCAGCCATCATACCAATAGATAGTAGATTGTTAGCTAAGCCAGGTACATATTGCACATTGCTTATCCGCTTTATCTTCCCGCTGGCTAACTTCACTGGTACCATTCCAACTCCTTTAACAGATAGCAATTTGCCATCGGCTTGTCCAACTTCATCACCATTGTGAGTTTCCTTAAGTTTTGAAAATCACTCTTTCCTTGAAGTCATGTGCTTGGATGCACCACTATCAATGTACCAGGTATCCTTGGTTTCATCACTTGTCATTAATGTTGTAATGAACAATTTTGAGCTCTCACCTATATCATCTTCATATTGATTCTCATCGTATTGATGTTGATCAGTATAATTGTTCTCATAATAATAATCATCGCTCCTAGTGGCCAGGTTTGTTGCAATACCTACAATTTCCAGGTTTATTTTTCCTGGAATAGCCGCGTCCTTGACCTTGGCCTTGATTCCAATTGTCTCGATTTGGGCCATCATTGGATTGTTCTTGAAATTGTTGGAATGATCCACGATTTGAGTTTTCACCTCTTGATTGGTGTCTTCCACGACCAAATTTACCACCACGTCCCCTGACTGCAAGAGCTTGATGATCAAATCCCCTGTTGCGATGACTCAAGTTTTCTTGACGTTGTTCTTCCTGCAAAAGCAATCCACCTAACTCTTCATAGATTGGAAGATTTTCCCGTGTGGCTATACTTGTCACAAATATCTGATGTGACTCACTCCAACTATTCAATGTCAACTGCATGATCTCACGATCCTATACTCGCTCTCCAACTGCTGCTAATTGGTCACAAATCTCTTTGATCTTCAGTAGGTGATCAGCAACAGTTGCACCATCATCCATCCGCAATGTGTGCAGCTTCGTCTTCAGGAATAGCACTCGAGATGTGTTTGTGGTCTCAAACAATGCCTTCAACGTATCCCATGTTTCTTTTAGTCCTTCTGAATCTGAAATGTAGGGAATAATTGCATCTCTAACTGATAAGTTGATGACATTCTGTGCTTTCCGTTTTCTCCTGTCAAATGCTCGTTGATCTTCTTCAATCAATGGCCTTGTCTCTTCACCTGTCACGATCTCTCATAGCTCCTTTTCCATCAAAATGTTCTTCAGCTTGAATTTCCAAATTGCATAGTTGCCAGCTCCTTCCAATTTGCTTGACTCATTGAGGACACTCTTAGTTAGAGTTGCACTACTGGATAGATGAGTCTGGATCACAAAATTTATTCACCACAGAACTGTAAATTTTTTGTTATACACCTGATATCGGAATGGAGCGAAGTATGGCTACTCAATATCCTCTTTAACTTGTGCGCGTGGATCCGATATCGATGCATGCGTTATCGGACTGGAGCGCGGATGTACAACTGCTCGGAATTCACTTTAGCTCGTGTGCTTGGATCCGATATCGATACGGACAATATCGGACTGGAGCGCAGATGTATGATTGCTCGGGTTTCTCTTCAGCTAGCACGCTTGGATCCGATATTGGTAAAAAAGAGAGAATATAAGAACTTTTCAGAGGGAATATTCTAGATTTTCTACTTCGGCGCGGCAGCTACGCCGCCTCTTCTTTGTTTAGATTTTTAAACAAGTGATTGTTCAAACAGACAAATATCAGTAATGTAAAAAGTATGAAGCTTCCTCACTCTGAATGACAGTACTAGATACTATCTAGTGTGATTTGTGGTACTCCAAGTAGACAAATGAGAGATTTCTTGGCAAACCTCTCACATAAATAGCACTTTCCACAACAATTAGGAAGTATTGTAAGAATCTCCTCCACTCAACAGTTTTTCAATCTATATGATGCTGCCCTAGCCTTTTGGATGCCTCCGTGACCATGCTTTTCACAACAACTAGGAAGTACTGTAAAAATCTCCCCACTAATGATTCTGAACTCCAAACCTGCAAAATACACCAAAGAAGGATTTCTTCCAGCCGTTTTATCTCTCCAAGCTTTCACCTCCCGTGAAGGACTTTCTCACTTCGTTGCGGAGCCTGTGACAAGCTGTATCCATTGATCAGGCACGCAGGACTATTGCCGCTCTAATACCATGTCAAGAATCAGATATGCAACATCAAGCATTCACCATAAGCAATCACCAAAGAAGCCGGAAGAAGAACACGCACTATCAATCTATCACACTAACATATTGAATGTAAAATGTACATATAAACCCTGAACCCTAATAGAGAGGGAGACCTAGGAGTAGACTACTAGACTAGCCAATGGCTAGTTACAGCTAGTAATAAAGTACATCGTAAATAGTACCTAAGAAGTGTAACAATGAAGTTTATCATTGATTTCTTACACCGAGACTAGAAGTCCTTTGGAAAGACTGAAAGTCTATTTTGAGTCATTTAAATCAAGTGGTGTTTGTAAACTTCTAGAATCAAATTATTTTTATCAAGTGTGAGTTACTTTTTGTAGAATCCTTCAAGATAGTTCTTTTGAATCGATATCACCTAGATCTTGCTACTTGTGTCTTTGTGAACATCAAGTGAGTTGCAATTCGGGAAAATTCTGAAAAAGAACTTTGAGGTGGACAAGAATTGGTGAAATACAAGAAGAGGACAAGATAAACATTACATTGTATTTAAATGAATGCTAGTAATGATCTCTTAAAGGAAGTAGCCTCTTGTACTTCGGCCAAAGAAGAATGAGATTCATTAAAGGCAATCTATGAATCCAATAACACCTCTAGAGCATGTTTAGAATCAAATCTTGCAAAGTATGAGAAATAGTGGTGAGAGTGCACTAGTGTATGTGAGAGTGCACTCCCATCAACAAGCCTCAAAGGTGAGGAAGAATCACGGTGGATAGATATTGGGGCAAGCTCCCACATAACTAGTCACAAAGAGTAATTCTCTCAACTCTTACCTTTTGATAGATCTAAAAAACTTATTCATACAACAAGTGATCTTAAATGCAAGATTGAGGGAGTAGGATTACTTCCTATGTGTCTTGAATCTACCAAAAAAGTAATGCTTGAGGGTGTGTTGTGTGTTTCTAACATTACAAGAAATTTGCTACGTGTTGGGAAACTCATGGACAAGGGCTTCTTTGTTACATTTAATGGAAATGCTAGCTTGATAATGAAGAGTGGGAATGTCATTGTCAAAGGGATTAAAGATGCTAGACTTTTCAGGCTTGATGCTTTTGTGGAAGCCAACCAAATTGGAATCTTTTCAGTTTCCTGTAGTTAGATTTAGAAATCCTAACTATAGTGTTGTGGGCTGTGCAATTGTCTAGTCAAACAAAATGAACTCACATAGCAGAATTAATGTCAGAAGAACAACATCCTTCAACGTATATGAGATCTACTATGAGCCAAAATCTTGTAACTTTCAAATGTAAAATGAATTAATACTTCTGATAGCTGATAACGTAAGAGTCAATGACATATGTTCTACTACCTTCTTGAGGTGTCGTAGACAACCATGGAAAGTGTAGACGTTATCACTATGGAAGTTGTAGTATGAGTTAATACTTTTGATAGTTGATAACGTAGGGGACAATAACTTCCGTTCTACTAGCTTCTTGAGGTGTCATAGACAACTATAGAAAGTGTAAACGTTATCGCCATGGGAGTTGTAATGAGGATAATGATTGTAGTGTGTTATCAGAACAAGAAAGAGTGAGTACAATCAAATAATTCAAGACACGATAATGTGTAAGATAAGCCTAATTGTGCTTCAATTAAATGAGTTGAGTAAAATGATTCTTTATGAATTAGGTGTGTAAAATAAACTAGAATATAGATCACTACAATGCCTTTTATGAAATAGCTTAGGATCATGCGTAGCACTATGTGTCTCACACTAATCTGCACACTGTAAAACTATCTTGCGATCATGTCTCAATGACCAATCTCTTCCTCTCTACATGACTACACCTCCACTTTTGATGTTGATGTTTAGTCACTATTTATTGACCAACTAACTATCTTGTAATCTTTTGATTAACTATACAATTAATAGATCTTATAATAGGTGGTAGTGATTATGACTAACAAAGCCTTATTATAGTTCATGACAATTTGTAAAATGCCATAGAAGCTGATTGTGAGTAGACTGTCGTTATCACCTTTTGATAGCTACAAGAGATACAATGCATTTTTGTAGGTGTCGAGAAGTTCACATTTTTTGGGGTCTTCAAGAAGGCCGAAATGACGAGATTTGCATGTATCTTTGATACTTCGCATTTTTTGTCTGTTGCGAAACTTCGTGTAAATCTACAAGCAGCTAAACTGTCACAAAATTGTGAGTAAATATGCTGTGTCGTAGATTTTGGCTTTTTCGCCTATGTAGAATTCAATGTTTTTCTGTAGAATTGCATCTGCAGTTGACAGAAAAAAAAAAAAAAAGAGTTGTGACTATTTGGATGGACTAGAAGGTGAAGGGAGATTAACTTTAATAGTGCTTTGGCTAAAGCACCTTTGCCTTTCCCAAGATCTACCACAAAGTCATCATTATCCTTGCAATCATTTCACTCAAGAATGCACTTTCCAAGTGTAAGAAGCAAATCTAATTCTTGCAAACTCTCCATAGTTAATGATGATAGTCTATATGATTTGTTCTACTCTTTATCATCAAGAGCGATCAAAATTGCCAATCTAGATCAAGATTTGAGTGCTAATTTTGCAATAGATTGATTAACCAAGTACCCAATAATTCTTGAGGATCTTTTGTAGATCCATTTAGGGTCCTAAACACTGAATTTCAAGAATTTATAATGCTTTCATTGTACATATAGTTCTAGATCTTTTTGGAACTAAGATATATCAAGTCATCAATTTTAAAATCTCGAGAGGATCTCTTAAGATAAGTGTAGTGCATGTTTAGCTCTATCATGAGCACTACAAATATTTGCACATGTTAATTGCAACATTTCTTGAGAAATTAACAACTTTCTGGATCGTAATAGCTTTGATCTTCACATTGATTAAAGATCTAGGTTGAAAAAACTGTATATCAGACATCGTTGTGTATACGAAATCTATAAAACATGCTAAACAATTCTTGTTTGCAAAACAAAATATCTATTTTATATGCAATCGTATTATATGCATAAACAGAGTATAACTTGTATCAGAATGTTTTTTCTTATTATGAACAAACTCTATTATGCAAACATATTGTTTATAAGAGACTTATCTTATGCATCCGTATTTTTGAAAACATACCAAAAAATGTTAAATTTTAACAAAATCTATAAGATATATCAAATAGTTTCCATTTGCACAAAGTATTACCTATTTTGTATGCAAATATATTTAATTCCATGTGGTCATCCTATGATCTAGACATGTTTAGTATTTTTGACCCTAGTGCAAGTCTCATGTATTTTCTTTTACAAGAGAAATTGAACGAAATTTCTTGACAAACATTGTTCATCAAAGCTTAGTTGTCTAACACTTGCTTGGATAGTTCATGGGCATTCTTGACGAATGTCGTTCATCAAGGTGACTTGTCTAGTTTTTCGAAAAAGAAGAAGTAAAGATTACTAATCAAACTGAAAATTATCTTAAGATAGAACATATAAGACCCAATAAGTCACCATCAGGTGTTCCGATTCTTTTGAAAGTAAAAATAAAATGGGTTATCATATGTGTGCTAATTATAAAGGGCTAAATAAATTAACCATTAAGAACAAATATCCATAGACCAAAATGGATAATCCATTTAATTGCTTAGATGGAACTAGATATTTCACTGAGATTGATATCAGAGCCAAATAATATCAAATTAGAATTCATCCAAGTGATGTGTTGAGAGTACGTAGCTTATACCAAAGATCAGTTCATCTACCTCGGAGACTTCAACACCATCCACGCAGAAGACAAAGGAATAGTCAAGATTGTATTCAAGAATGATCTTTCTATTTTTATTCCAAATGTTCTTCACGTACCTCAACTATCTAAGAATCTGCTATCGATTTCAAAGATAATTGACGAGGGCTACATTATTACATTTTTTTCTGAACAGTGTATAATCTTTTACAAGAACACTAGTCTCTGACTACTTGCACTAGAGTTGGAAACCTATATGTGCTTTTTGACTCAGTTGCCCTAGCTACTCCTTCAAATGAAAAAGTAAACGATCATGCTTTACTGTGGCATAGTCATATAGTTTCAAAACTATATCTACATGTTTTTAATCCGAATCCATTTCAGTTGCACATTCTTCCACTGCTTTGGACAAATGTTCCTTGATGTGTGTTGCAACTATTTTTGGGATAGATATTATCTTTCCACAACTATCCTATGTTTTTTTTTCTCTTTTTGGCCTTTGATTTTCATGCAAAGATCACGACATTAATTTCCACATCTTCTGGTCCATTGTCATTTGGAATCAATGCTTTTAATAGACAATCTTCATACAACACTTTGTTGTTGATCTAATTATTTCCACGTCTTTGGCTGGACCTAGGTTCATACCTTCAATGTCATTCTCAACTTCAATGACTTTGGCCACCCAAATTAGAACATCATCTGTTTATCCAACTGGAACAAATTTATGCACTACAACCTCCCTATTAGACGTAAACTCAAATAATGGCGCTCTCTTATTCTCCCACAGAATCATTGAGACAAAAGTTCTACATTCATTTCACTTATAAAGCATTTAAGAACTTTTGCACTACACATTTAAATGCTTTGTTGTTTTTTGGTTGAGGATTAATTTATTGGCTATCTTAAGAGGTAGGATGATTTTGAGACAAATTTCATGCATATTGTTTACTTATTCCCTGCTCAGAGATTTGTTGGAAGTATTCCCGACATATTGTAAGTAAATAATATCGGCCAATAAAATGTGTTGCGCGGTATAAGTCCATGGCCCAATGAGCACGCAAGTTGAGATGTAAATAGAATAATAGACTTGGGCCCCTTTGTAATTAAAATAAAACTTGAGGCCCAAAGTCAAATTTAAACTTAGAGTTTACTTTTTTAGAGTTGGGTCCAATTTTGGACTCACATGAATCTTGTCATTTCTATTGTACTTTTTGTGGACCCTTGGATCAAGTGAATGGATAGGATCAATGTGAATATTAGCCAATAGGATTTTGAGGCAAGGGCTTTTCCCATTTATAAAAAGGCACCATTTGTACTCTATTTCCATGCTTAATGAGAAGGAGAAAACTCTATTAAATTTTGGAGAGAAGCATCCTCAATTGCTATTCACTACTTGCTAATGTTCTTGTTTGTGTTTTCCATTGCTTTCCATTTTCATGCTTATTGGTTGCCATAGTTAATGTTTTTCCATTAGCAAGCATAAGGAGCATTTGAGCTAACCCCCACTCTCAGTCTCACTCTCTATCTCTCTCTTTCTCTCTTCTCTTCTCAGTCTCTTCTACTCTTCTCTTCTCTTTCACCAAAAATCATGATGAAGGTAGTTTAGGGGAGTAGAGTTAGGGGTGTGTTGTGTTAGTGGTGGTAGAGTTAAGGAAAAAGTAGGGAACTAACTAAAAGTAGCATCTATTCATAGTTAGGCACCTATCCAGTGATCTAACCCTTGTTGACAAGCGGGAGGTCTATACTACGCGAGATCTTAGGTAGATTTTTGGGTGTTTAGAGTTAGTTTTCTGTATTTTTCTGTGTTTGGACTATTCACAGCTAGCGGAGGAGGTGTGAGAGGGTAGAGGAGGCCCTAAACATCTTCTAAGGGCTTGACATCCAAACCAAACCTAGTATAGTTGCATTTTGGCTATTTCTTGCTTTTTGGAGTAGTTTTAGGTAGATTTTTGGGTGTTTAGAGTTAGTTTTCTGTATTTTTCTGTGTTTGGACTGTTCACAACTAGCGGAGGAGGTGTGAGAGGGTAGAGGAGGCCCTGAACAACCTCTAAGGGCTTGACATCCAAACCAAAACTTGAGAAAACCCAAAAAAACACACCAATCTACATTTTGGAGGGAAAAAGAGCTAAATTTCTCATCAGATTTTAATATCTCCAAAACCAGTGAGTGTTAACCCTTGCATGATCGGTAGAAACTCCAAGGTACTGTCCCAGACCTGCATAGAAGCCTGCGAGAGTTAGTTTCAAGCAGATTGCAAAAATCAGAGAAAAAATCATAAAAATTCAAAAAACCCTTGTAAAAATCCCAAAAATGCAAATCTTCAGCAGAACTCTTGCAGAGCCCTCTAAAGTTCTATCTCAATGAGACTAGGACACAGAGAAGCTTGCGAGAGTTAGTTCACTGTCTAAGTGCATGTGCGAGAGTTCCCAGTAGAAAAAAGATGGGAAAGTACCAAAGAACCCTCGCAGACACTAAAATTTTCAGTTCTAGTGGGCAAGAACCCTCGTAGAGAATTTTGAAGTTCCATTTCAATGAGACCAAGACACAGAAGAGCCTGTGAGAGTTAGTTTGACTCCAGTGAGCAGAAAATTGGGTTTAAGTGCTAAAAAATTACTAAAAAGTGAAGATCCAACAAATCCTTCCAAAAAGAACTCTCGCAAACCATTCCAATTGATTCAGAATGTTAATTTCCATCAGTGATGAAGCTTGCGAGAGTTAATACAGAGATTTGGTGAAGATCAAGCCAAAATAGTGGTTTTGAACTCTCATATACAGTGAAATTTTATTTCCTACGAGAGTTAACTCTCGCAGAGAATTTCAGAGTCAGATCTAAACCAGATTCAGCTATTGTGATCCCCTAGATATTATGGAATTAAGAAAGTACCAGCTCAACCGCCACAAAAATCTGCTATGGCGAATGTTTCGAGGATAGATCCACCAAGGGCACTTGCGAACAAGAAGAACCAGTTGAAGCAATGCTACAACTAGGTGATCTCATGGAGTGATCATCTACCAGAAGAGGCTATAGCTACAATGGATGTTAATATTCGCAACCACAAGGCGAATGTCACACCAGTTCTAAAGAAAGACAACAAGGACGAATCCACCAATATGACGAAAGAAGACAAAAAGAAGGTGTTGGATTCCTTGAGATCAATCAAGATGAACTCGGATACAACGTCATCCTCTACTCATATGACGGAGAACCAAAAGATGACCAGTCGGGCGAAGATCAATATGCTGAAAGAGGAATCTCGACGAGCACCAGTTCACGAGATGTTTGATACTTTCAAGAATTATACCTTGGACGACGTGGTAATTATGATGTCGCAAGTCCAGTGAGAACCTGATCAAAGTCAGGTACCAACGGAACAAGTCTTCGAAGGACTTGCGCGAACACAACCAATGGACCTTATAGAGCCAGATGAAGAATAAAAAATAGTACATGTGGGAGAGCAGTTAATGTCCACACAATTCAAAAGGCTACGATAATTGTTGGTGGAGTACAAGGGCTGCTTTGCCTGGAGCTACAGTGATATGAAGGGCATTCCACCAACAATAGTCCAACACACCATACCCTTGGTGGATGGAGCAGTCGTCCCCAAGATGAGTCGGTACTACCGCTGCAACCCGAACTACACGGAGCTGATCAAGCAGGAATTGCAAACGTTGTTAGACGCATATTTCATTTATGAAATCTAGCACACGGAATGGGTATCGCCGATAGTTATAGTACCCAAGAAGAATGGCAAAATGCGAATCTGTGTGAATCTGAAGGCGCTAAACGCAGTCACCAAAAAGGATCATTTTTCTTTACCCTTTACGAAAAGTGTCCTTGACAGAGTAGCTGGGGCCGAAGCCTACATTTTTTTGGATGGCTTCAACGGTTACAACCAGGTGAAGATAGCACCCCAAGACCAGCATAAGACAACATTCACCACAGAATGGGAAACCTATGCCTATAAGATGATGCCATTCGGACTTTGCAATGCCCCAAGCACTTTGCAACGAGTCATGCAGGCAGCATTCAAAGAGTATTTGCAGAAGTTTCTGGAAATTTTCTTGGACGATCTGTGCGTGCATGGGACAAACTCAGAACACTGATCCAATTTGGAGAAGGTGCTACAAAAATGTCACAATTTCCAAATCTCCTTGAATCCAAAAAAATGTCAATTATGGGTTACACATGGCTTGATTCTTGGCCATACTCACATACATTCAATTTAAATCATGCAAGCCAAAATCAGCTTGCTACTCGGTTGAACATCTATCAGATTTCTACAAACATATTGTGGCAAACTGAATGGAATAGATCCTTACACAAATAAAACTAATCTAAACATACATTCAAGAACATCAAAAACTTAGGATGTCAATGGATTTGCAAGGTCTCAACCACAATCCTAGTGTATATAGTTTACTTGAATGCTTGAATCTTTAATCCATAAGAACAAGAATGAATTGCAAGAACTAATCCACAATTACTCTATTGCACATTACATAAAGAAAGAGAACAAGAAATCTACACTAATTCCACAACCACACATGAAGGATGGAAGGGCAAGATCATAAATGTATCACTTAAGAAAGCAATCATGATCAATGAGCTAGTTGAATGCCAAAACTTGTGGAGGCTCTTCTCATTAAAAATGAGTATAAGTGTTACATGAAAAGCTCCCTCATACAAGAGGGGACCTCTTAAATAAGCAAGAGAGCTACTTAGGTGGAGCCCAAGTGGCAATTCCACAATAACACAAATTACAAATGGAATTACCTTCTCCACTAGAGGTCACCATCAAAAGGTGGCTCACTCTCACTACTACAAAAAATGCATATAGCAACGAGAATATGCGACGTTTATTCACAAAAAATTAACCGTCTATGTGATACTTCTATTAGTGACAGTTTTGCGACATTTACTCGACACCCAAGTCTAATCGTCGTCTCATGACTATTGATGAATGAACGTCGCTTGGCGATAGTCACTAGCCATCAACGTTCAAGCGACATTTAAGTGACAGGTAAACGTCACCATACATTAAACGTTGCCGCACGACATTGTAATTATCTTGCAGATTGTAAACCCGAGGGATGGTTTTTTAGAAGCAACATTTTAGCGACGATCACTATTCATCGCGGCGCAGCACGACGCGACGATTAATATGAGCAACGTTTTGGCGATGGATAATTGACGTTTGGTGGAGTTGGTGGTATCACGGATGATGTCCTAAGTGATTGGTGTGAAACTCGAGCGTGCTCAAATTGCAAATGGTTGTAGATCACTGTTGAAATTTGATTGAGATTGTATGTATTGTTTGGTTGCTCAATAATGTTGTGATTTATCTTGGTGGAGTTGGTGGTATCACGAATGATGTCCTGATGAGTGAGCTTCTTGTGCATATTGGTGTGAAACTCGAGGGTTCATTTAGGAGGAGGCACATGCCCTCTCTTAGTTGGCTCTAGTCTACTGATTCCTGAATTCTTGGCCACATTCTCATAATCGTCACACAACCTTAGTACAAGATCCACGTAATTCATACCAGCGAATGTTAGCAGGTCTAATGTTTAAAGCAATACGTTGAACCATTCAAGAATTTTGTCGACATCTGCAATCCATCTCCGAGTAGACTAGTGAGCATCCTTGAAAATGTGCATTATTTTAATGAGTATCTTTTGATTCCTTTTTAATTTTTTATCTAAACTGATTAAAATAACTATGAAAATTTTCAAAAATATTTGGTTACTTGTGAAAAGTATAGTACTAAGGACCATAAATGGATCTTTGAATGATCCACAAGGTGATTGTATGCTTGTTAAACAATCTATCAGAAACTAGTCATTAGAAAACAAGATCTAGTTTAGCAGCTTGATAGGAAACAAGTAGAGACAATCAAAGCATTGATCAAATAGTCTAATCCAACTCCACACGTGTGGAAATAAGGCTGTAGTACGGCCTGTAGACAGTGTTTACAAAGTGCCAAAGCTGGGTTTCATTGGAAAAATAGAGTAATCACCATACAAAGAGAGGAAACTCGAGTTTCTCCTTGAGGCTCCAAAAAGTTTCTATCTTCTCACTATGGAGAATGGAAATACATAGTAAAACACACTTCCTTTGCAAAGTTAGGTGAAAATCCAGCATGTAATAAGGAAGTAGACTCCACTTTCTTGCCCTAATGTGAAAACCCTAGTCTAGATCCAAGAGTCATGCTTGATAGGTGCATGGTAGGTACAAATCTCATCATAAATCATGGTCTAGATCCTACAAAGTAGGAATCACTACCAAATAGACACAACCACTCCTCTTGACTCGTGGTAACCTACTTTAGGTGTGTATGTACAAGTGGCACTTTGGCCATTCAAGTAACCAACAAACAATATTGACAAAATGTACAATATTCTACATGGCTAGATTTGCCAATGTAGGCAATTTTTCACACTCCTCCTCAAATCTAGCCTTGGAGATCACAATGCTTTTATCAATAACTCCAATTGAAGATCTAAGCTTGACAAATGAATCTTTAGGTAAAGGTTTAGTAAACAAATTAGCCAAGCAACTTGATGATGGCACGTGTTGGAGCTTGATCTCTTTAGCTTGCACTTTTTCCCTCACGAAATGATGAGCAATTTCGATGTGTTTGCTCCTTGCATGGAATGTAGGATTAGTTGCAAGTGATTGGGATGATTGGTTGTCACAATAGATGATAGGGATCTCCTCCTCCATGACATGAAGCTCCACCAATAGCCTTTTGAGCCACAAGACCTCCTTGCATGTTGATGTCAAGGCCTTGTATTCGGATTCCGTGGAAGATAGGGAGATGGTATCTTGCTTTTTGGAAAGCCATGATACTACTCCATCACATAGAAAGGTGGCAAAGGCACTTGTTGATCTTCTATCCACTTTGTCACCTGCAAAATCCGAGTCACTATAGGCTCTTAAGCCAAGATTAGTTCCTCTATACAAAATACCAAAATTCTTGTGAATCAAATGTATCTAAGAACTCTTTTGGCCATCTTCCAATGTGAAACTAGAGGATTTTGCATGAATTGGCTTAACTTTTCAACACTATAACTAAGATCAGGTCTAGTTATAGTTAAATAGATCAAGGAGCCAATAAGCCTTCTATATAATGTGATGTCCTCAAAGGATGCTTCATCACAACCAATAGATGCTTTTACATGTTGCTCCATTGGTGTCTCAATGCCTTTACAATTCTTCATTCCAAATCTATCTAAGATGGATGTAGCATATTTAGATTGACAAATGAAGCTAAAATCACATCCTCTAATAACCTCTATTCCAAGAATGAAGCTCAATAGGCCGAGATCTACCATCTTAAACTCTTTTGCTAAAGCAATTTTTACATTTCTAATTCCATGTAGATCATTACCACTCAAGATAATGTCATCTACATACAAAACAAGAATAATGATCATGCCATCATGAAAACTTATATACAATGATGGATCATAGGCACTCATTACAAAATTGATGAAAATGAGAAAAGAGTTTAGCCTAGAGTACCATGCTCTAGGTGCTTGCTTGAGCCCATAAAGGCTCTTCTTCAAAAAACACACCTTTCCTTCATGCTTTGCCTTGATGAAGCCCTCGGGTTGCCTCATGTAGATCTCTTCCTCCAAATAACCATTGAGGAATGCATTTGTGAAGTCAAGTTGGAATAGCTCCCAATTGAAGGTTGTAGCAAGACTAATGATCAACCTGATAGTAACAAGCTTAGCCACATGAGCAAAAGTCTCATCATAGTCAATGCCTTTGGTTTGTAAAAAACCTTTGGCAACAAGCCTAGCTTTATGCTTGCTTATTGAACCATCTTGATTATACTTCAATCTAAACACCCACTTGCAATCAAGAGGTTTCTTCCCTTGAGGAAGATCCACAAGATCCCAAGTATGATTCTCAATAAGAGCATCATACTCTACTTGCATAGCATCCATCCAACTTTTAGACTTACAAGCATCTTCATAGCATGTTGGCTCATCTAACATTGAATTAAGAAAGGTGTAAGATGTGAGAGATGATGAGCCTTCCCTTTGATCACCTTGACCATCATAGGTGAGCCTCAATGGCTCGGATCTTGCCCTTGTAGATCTTCTTGGAGTTCTTGGAGTTCTTGCATCTTGAGGTGGATTCTCAAGTTCTTCTTCACTTGGAAGCTCCTCCTCCATCCTAGCATGATCCTTGGCATCAAGATGATTAGTAGCATTATCATCCAAATCACAAGTATGTCCTTCATCAAAAATAACATCCCTACTCACTATCACCTTGCTAGTGATGGGATTGAAGACTCTATAACCTTTGCTATTCTCACCATATCCCACAAAGATGCCTTTGATGGATGTTGCATCATCCTTCTTTCTCTTATCCAAGTATTGGTGTACATAGCAAGTGGATCCAAAAACTTTGAGATCTTTGAGATTGGTCTTCTCTCCAAATAGGGCTTCAAATGGTGTGATTCCTCCAATGGCTTGGTTTGGCAATCTATTGCACAAATAGTTAGCACAAGTTATTGCTTCACCCCAAAATGGTTTGGATAGAGAAGCATCTAACCTTAAGGCCTTAGCACACTCACAAAGAGATCTATTTCTTCTCTCACTCACTCCATTTTGTTGAGGGGTGTATGGACATGACAACTCCCTCTTTATGCCATTAGAAATACAAAAGTCAATCAACTTATTGGAGGTTTTTTCATCTCGCAGGTTCAAACCTGCTCATGTTTAAGACAATATCAAAGGCAATAGATGTAGCAAAAGTACAAGATATCAGTGTATTAGCATTAGTCTCAACACGAGTTAGAGAGAGAGAAAGATAGAGAGATAACAAGCAAAAAATGTGTGGATCCAAAATGGCATGAGATAGCTACAAAGCTTTGGTTCTTCATCATCAAATATGAGGAGAGCTACACATATTTATGGAGTTTGAGGTAGCTCTACCAAAGTCTTGAACTTTACAAAAGAATCAAACACCATTGATTTGCTAGACAAGAGGTACATCCAACAAAATATAGAATAGTCATCAATGAAGATTACATAGTACTTGGCACCACCATTAGACTCATGTGAAAAACTATGAACATCCGAATGGATGAGTTCAAGAGGAGAGTTTGATCTTGATGTAGATCTTGAGAAGGGTAGCTTGTGAGCCTTTGAGAGGTTGCATGCTTCACATCTCTTCCCACACTTTGACAAATGCTTGGGGAGTCCAACTGCAAGCTCCTTTGTAGTCATAGATTCCATGGCTTTGTAGTTGGGGTGGCCCAACCTTTTGTGCCACAGTTCCACCTTTGATAGCTCCACCTTTGCCAAGTTAACACTCTCCACTGCAATATTAGCATCAAGCTTAAACAATCTACCTTGCTTAAAGCCTTTGGCTATACATTCATCATTTCTAAGGATGGAACAAACTCCATGCTTAAATTGTACATCTAGGCCATTATCCATTAACTGGCCAACACTAAGCAAATTCTTGGTTAACTTAGGAACATAAAGAACATTATCTAGATTCATCCTTTTGGATGATCCCACATACAAGGGAATTGTTCCTATTCCACTTATCTTACATTCTTGACTACTTGCAGTATAGATTGATCTATGTAAGTCATTGTAAGAAAGTAAGGTGGAGAATATGTCCTTTTGATATGTCATGTGAGAACTTGCCCCACTATCAATCCACCAAGAATCATTGGTGTTGCTCTTGGATGATGGTGGTTTGTTGGAAACCATCAAGGATGACTCTTCATCCTCCTCTTCCTCCTGATGTGCAATGTTGCTTTGTTTGCTCTCTTGTGCCTTCTTCTTCTTGAGACATTCTGATGCAAAATGTCCTTTCTTTCCATAGAAAAAACATTTGTACTTGGACTTGTCTTTGATCTTGCCCTTTGAGCTTGAAGCCTGATCCTCCTCCTTGGTCTCCTTGAAGTGCTTCTTCTTGCCATTGGTCTTCTTCTTGCTTTTAAATGAGAAATTAGCTTTCTCATCACCATCCTGCAGAGAAATAGCATTCATTCTTGCATTGGTATGCAACATCCTACACTCTTCAGCTACTAATACACTGTGTAGCTTTTCTATAGTAGGCAAAGTGTCTTGGATTGCAAAGCTTTGAACCAAATTTGTAAAGCCACTCCCTAGACCATTTAGGACAATCTGAACAAGCTCACTATCTTGAATCTTCTCTCCAATGGAAGCTAACTCCATATTAAGAGACTTGATTCTTAGCACATAATCTTGTGCATTCTCATCACTCCTCTTCATGCTTTGTAGAATCTGGTTCCTAAGCATGAGAACCCTCGAAGTGTTACTAGACTCATAGATAGATTTTAAAGATTCCCAAGCCTCTTTAGCACTCTTACATGATGATACTTCCCTTAAAAGATCATTGCTTACATTCATCTTAATACAGTGAAGTGCAAGCCTAGACCTCTTCTTGTATCTCACTAATTCCTGTGCACCTAGAGGTTCATCTTCATCATCTATTAGAAATTCATAAAGATCCTGGAGCACCATTAGTGAATCCATCCTCACTTTCCAAATAGCATAATTGGTAGAATTTAACCTCTCACTAGCTTCTAGAAGGTGCCACTGATCCCATCTTACTAGCAAGATTCTACACACAAGATATAGATTTGTTTGGACTTGAAACTCACAAAGGTTTCAAACTTGCAGTGTTTCACTCAAATGTTGACTTCTAATCCAACAGATGGATTTGTAATCACAGTTTTATCACTCCCTCACAAGTTGGAATGAAGATAAGATGAGATGAAAACTACACTCAAGCAAATCTTGCCAATCTTGGCTATTCTTGGACAAAAACTGACTCTATCTCTCTCATTCACTTTGATGTACTTTCAAGACCTGGTTTCCACTTTAAGAAGGTCTGAAATCAGCCTAGATTAATTAGTTTTCATGAAACAAATTCAAAACTAATCAATGGCAAGTGATCTTGGTAGCTTATCCTAGGATTTGCACCAAAAATAACATCAAACTGACACCATATGAATTTTCTATGATCCAATGAATATGGGTTATTAAATGCTGGTTCAGAGATGCCCACACGTGTGAACAGTACGGATTTTGATCCTGAAAAAGTTTGGGATCAAATCCCCTCACCAAAACCTGGATAGCAGCTCGCCCTTCCAATACTAGCTTTTTGCACCAAATCAGACTACGCGCGTCAGACTGCCATGTGGCAGTTTTTCATTGGTCCAAAAAATCTCAAACGGCTAATTATGCTTTGTAAATGGCATGTGGAAAAGTCAAAGACTCCATTACGCAATGGAATGAGCCGGGCACAGGCCATTCTGCTCGGTTCGGCTTTCCAGAAAAATTTAGGCTCGGCCCCTCCGGGCCTCGCCCAAATTTTTTTGAAAATCCTTACCGGGCAGAATGGCCTGTGCCCTGCTCCTTCCATAATACGTTCAGATAAAAGTTGTACTTATTTTGAAAATTCCTCTGCCATCTCCTCGGGAGACAATTCCTCCTCAATAACACGAGTGAGAACTGAGGTGAGGACCACCTCGTCTTGAACTCTCTGAAGAAACGTCCAAATATGGTCTTTCATGTCTTCTGGGCGTTCCTCAATCATCAAGTCTATCTTTTAATTTATCTCGAGATTTTGTTCCCTCTACAATCTCATCTTTGACTCTGCTATTTTTTTGACCTTTCAGCAATTTTTCACATTGTAAAGTTTTTGGGAATTTCGATTCTCAAGATCCTCGATGGTGGAAATAATAGTATCGAGCTCTTTCTCACTTTCGTAATCAACCCAAGTCACCAGCCCACAACATTTGGCTTCATCCGTTTTTAGCTGGCGTTCAGACTTTTGGAAAATAAACAATAAGAGCCCATCCTCTTTTTTATACCACAAAGCCCATTTGTAAGAAAGACAATTTGACTTAACAGGCGTTGCAATTTTTGGAGGATCAGATATCCTTTTGGACTGGCGTTTTGAGGGGGAGTTTCAGTTGGCCAACAAATTTGAAACGAATTCGTTTTTGAGTTTTTTTTTTTTTTTTTTTGCATCATTCCTGTCAAAACAATAATATGTTAGATTTACAATCAAAAGGCGCTAAAAGTGGTTGGATTTAATCAAAAAAACTAATATATTAGGTTTAATCAAATTGGATTCGATACACCGCATCAAAAGTTAGGTTAAAAATGTGAAAAACTATATTTATCTGTCATTCTTCTGAGGTTTTTTAACACAAAAATCAAGAACTAATGGCCATTATGGACTAGCCAAGTTTATTGGAAATATAAATAGTTTTAACAAGGATTTTGATATGGTGTATTTAATTTCAGTTTAAAATTCAGAAACAAAAAGCACATTCATGCGTTTTCATAGGAAACCGATACTGTTTATCGAAACGGATGTTAAAAGGTCAAAGACTTAACACAAATTTCAATATGTTGTATCAAATTACTTGTGAATTGGATACGACATCATCTTAACGCAAATTTTGATACACGTTATTGAATTAGCTGTGATTTCAATACGGTGTATCGAATTCCAGTTTAAAGGTCATGTGATTTTGATATGGCATATTGAACTCCAGTTTAAACATATCTTTGCTCCATAAGTTGGATCCAATTCCATGCCTAACATTGAATGGGATATAAATTAAGAAATAAAAATTTACAATCATTTTAGTAATGTGAAAAATTGCCTACATTGGCAAATCTAGCCATGTAGAATATTGTACATTTTGTCAATATTGTTTGCTGGTTACTTGAATGGCCAAAGTGCCACTTGTACATTCACGGACTGACACGTTGTCTCACGCGGACTGGAATGGGCTTCGGAATTTTGAAATTTTTTTTTAAATTCAGTGACATTTTATGCTTTTTAAAAAGCCCAAAAAGTGGGCGTAATCAGCACAAAAAATCCATTACGTTTTTAAAAAAGGTTTTAGATGTTTCATTCTCTTAACATTGCTTCCTTTTTACAGTCATAAATCCAAGAGGTCATGTTAAGAATGCTTGCTTGCACAAGTTGGGCTGAAGTTACTGCAAATTATTCAGTATCAAGCTCACATGCAACCTTATCTGAATACTTTCTATCATTCAAAAACTTCAAGGTAAACTTTATCCCTAGTTGTTTCAAGAAATAATGTGCCCTATCCTTAAATTGTCCTTTAACAAATCAATGTCCGAGTATGTTGTTGTTAGGCTAATAAAAGGTGTAAAAGCTCTTGATTGTCCACCCAGTTTTCAATTCATATTGAGCGTGCAAAACAAAAAAAGTTGCGAATTCAGATTTGCAACAATATGCCAATTTTGACGGAAGAGTTTAAGTCATTCATGAACAATGACCCCTCAACTTCTCCTGTCTATTATAAAATCTATATAGTGGATGCTCAATAAATGACCAATCTTTTGGCAAGCAAGAATTATAGTCTTGCCATTGGAGATATCCCTTACGGTTTTCGTCTTCCAAATTCAATAAATGATGAGAAGACATTTGTCATGCCGGGACCGGTAGACCAGCAACCCGTAAGTTAATTGTGACTATAAGGGAATTGGGGCCCTTATGTGTATATGGTCATAATTAATGGTTGTAGGCCTAAACACATGGTGGTGGAGTTGGTATGGGTCTATCAGTGAGTCATTAGGAGACTGGATGACGTGGCCCAGACAGGCTGCAGAGGTGTCCAGTGAGGTGTCACAGTGCACTACTAGTGGTGCATGGGCCTTGGAGGGTATAAGTATACCTGCTGCACTCTCACTAGTGTATGCTTGATTTTGTGATTGGTAGCTACATGCTGCTGGTGTGACTCCTCTTTCCATGACTCTGATTGATCCATAGCTTGGGGGCTAGATCCGTATGATCTAGGTTTGGTTGGATTGGTTTATCCACCACCTGTTCCCCGTGTGTTGTTGCTTTGTATGGTATGCTTAGGCTAGAATCCTGTTGTGAGGACTTTATATTGGTATCAGAGCCGGTCTAAGCAGGATTTACCATTGAAAGTCCTGCGTGAATATCTCGACGTTTTCTTGAGAATCCGGCGGAGTAAGCAACAAGCGATAGAATTGTGGGATTTTCTTTTCGTTGGAAATATTTTTCAATTTGCAATCGATTGTGTGGTAAGTGCACTACCAGGTTCACATTCAGTTCATTTTTATGCTTTTCGAATTGATTTCTTGGAAGAAATTCTGTGTCAACTCTATTGTTGCCAGATTACTCTGTAGTTGGCATTTTTGTGAAGCAATGGTTACTTCATTGGTTAGGCTAGTTTTTTCTCTTTAGTTTCTTGTTCTTTTCAGAAATGGTTACTGTATTTCGAATGCTGTCTATTGCCTGTTTGGAAGTCGGTTTGGTTCTAAAACGGTGGGAATAGGCTGGAATAGAAGCAAAAATACTCTAAGCGTTTGGCTAATGAGTGTTGGTGATGATTGACAGGTTTGCATGGCTGCTTACTGTGGAATCTCAATTTATGCTTCATTTTTCAGCAACCTAACAATTTGTTTGTAGAGGGTTAAGAGCTTGTAAAGCCATTCTGGAGGATGGTTGGGGTTCAGATCTGATGACTATTTGTTAAAGTAGTTATAATAGCCTGCAAAACTAGGTTTTCTGGAAATTTTTGGCAGCATAATAGCTGTTTTTCAAGCACAGTGAGGGCAAAACCTGCAAATCTTGCTTTGAAGCTATGCTTATGCTTAAAATAGGAAATGAAAGTTATAGCAATCTGTAAAACGCTACAAAGGCAAGGTGATCTGCAAAGAAACAACCGATGTTTATGCCTTTGTGCTTCCTACATTATATGAAGTAAAAAACTGTTTATAGAACCACAAAAACGTGCTACAAAACTCGTTGACAACCGTCCTCCAAAGTGCCATGTTACCTGAATAATTAACCTACAGTGCGAGGAGTAATGGAAGGCGCTATCATCGCCCTCATCCTTCACCTAAAAGCTCTCTCTCTCTCTCTCTCTCTCTCTCTCTCTCTCTCTCTCTCTCTCTCTCTCTCTCTCTCTCTCTCTCTCTCTCGGGTTGGCGCTCTCTAGAATCGGGTGCAGGTGGGCCATGAGGTAAGGGCCCAATTGGTCGATGGCAGTTGCCTGAGGGCCCGATGTAGAGTGCCCAAGTAGTGAAGAAAAGGGGGGGGGGGGGTAGGTGGCCCCCCAAACTCAAGTTTTTTTGAAAACTTGTAGTTTTGCATGGATGAGGACAGTTTTAACATTGGTTGTGGATTTCTTTTTCGAAGTGGGTTTTCAGTTTTTAGGAACTAATATTTAAATTTTGCGGTTGTGTGAGACAACTTAGGTAGTTGTTAAGTAATTTACATTGCATTGACAATTAAATTCCAGTTTTTTTTTGCTTAGCATCCATTTGCAAATTGGTATAAATTGTAAATAAAAGCACGTATGGTCTGTAAATTGGTTTTTTTGTAGACATTATTTGATTCAACAATTGTTATACCCGTAATGAATGCATTAACTGAATGAAAATTTTTAAGTTACAGTTGGCAAGCAAATGGATAGAGATGAAATTCTGAAGGGAGGTGGCACCGAGATTCACCCGACATCACCTGGAAGTGATGGGGGAAATACGGAGATTCAGTTGGCATCACCTGATACTGATGACACCCTAGACTCAGATAAATTGTTGCAAACTTTAGGCAAGGTAGTTTTAGAACTTCATCAGAGCAATAAACAATGGAATAAACAAATGCAAAAAAAGGGAGACCTAGTGAACAAGACACTTGCCACGTCAGCCTGCCACCTAAGATTCACACGTGCAAGTTCATAACAACCAAGTAAGATTTTCAAGAATCCTGTCACATGCAAACCAAAAGGACACCTGTGGAGCCTGAACCACCCAACCAATATGGGGAGGCTAGTCACTCCTGCCTGTCCAGCGCTGAATCTGCCTCAAATTTTCTGCCCTGAAACTACTTCAAAATCCGGAAACTTCACTCCGAAATCGAAGCTCAAGTCTGATTTGGCAGCGCTGGACCTATCCTCAGATCTGTCCCCATAATCCGCTCAGAAATCTGGATAAAAACATTCGAAAATCAGGGATGCAAGCTGATCTGTCAGCGCTAGAACTGTACAAGGAAATTGCCTCTAACAACTGTAAATTCCCAGCAAATTTCAAGGATTTTAAAGCTGTTCCCACAGCGATTTTCCTCCTCAATTCTTTCCTGAGAATCTCCAAGATCTTTCCTATCTTCTGATAGCTTTCTCTACTGCTGCTCCTGAACTCCCTAGGATGGAGATGGCTCTGATACCAGTGTAATAGGTCCTAACACCACAGTAGGGCAAACACTAACTCATCCACCCAACCTTGCCTACTCCCTGATATAGAGTAAGCCCAGTGTGAGGACTGGTAGCATGCTACTGCCAAGTGTCGGCCACGTGGCACTGACGTGGCCGACTGCACGTCGGGACCCAACTGGGGGCCCTATCCTGGTGACAGGGTCCCTAGGCTGTGTTAGGCCCGCCATGGCTATGGACCGTGCTGGGGCACACTACTCACACTGTCTTGCCCTGTTGGTCATGTACGCTGGACACGACCCTGTGGTATCTGACCTATCTGTGTTCTCTAGGGTTCGGCACTGGTTACGAGCTCGTAACAGGCACCTTTCCAAGGATTGCCCGAAGAGACGGAAGAAGGGTGGCTGCTCCTTTAAGGCACCAAGTAATTCTTCTATTTCTTGCATTGATGTATCTTTTAAAGATGAAACAGTTTGTATGCATTGTTGTTTTAATACTGCAGTGTTTGGACCTCACAACCTCATTCGCATGAGTGGGTTCGTAGGTAGCCAACCTCTGAGTGTTCTTTTTGACGACGGTTCTATGCATAATTTTATTAATGCTAAGTTGGTGCAAAAGCTGCAGTTGGCAACCGCACCAAGTGACCACAAGTACGTCGTTAGGATGGCAGCTGGTGGGGAGCAGCAGGTCTGGGACCACTTTGTCCCCCACGTGTCGTTGAAGATTCAAGACTATGTAAATAGTTTGTCTTTTCATGTCATGAATCTAGATAAGGTGGATGTAATCCTAGGAAAAGAGTGGTTTTTTGCTAATGAGTTCTTAAAGAAAGACTATGAAACAAAAGGGAGAAGACCACATTGTGCTTTGTGAGTTCTTGTGTGATTTTAGTGTGTGCAATGTGCAAAGAAAATATTCGGTGTGTGTATTGAAGGTTGTTGGCATTGTAACATGAACCACCCCACATTTGCGAAGGTTTATCAAGTCACTTTAGCATTGGACTTTGCTAGAAAAGATAATTTTTTGTTCTTAGTTTGAAGAACCTATTTTAAAGCCTTAACCTTCAAGATTTTTGTTTTTGTGTTTATTAGATGGAAATAGCATATGATTTTAGCCTTGCTAGTGTGGAAGCACAATCAAGCATGGACACACAAATGATGAGAAGCTCGTGTAAGCCAATTATGTTTAAATGATGGTTGGAGAAGCGTTGTTCTTGTATGTAGGGGTGAGAACAGGTAGCATACATGTATGTGCATGAATTTATAGTTGCCTAGAAGCGTTTTTGCCCCAGAAACACGTTTCTGCGAACGTTTTTGCCAGAAACATTTTGGGCAACTATGGTATGACCATTCCCAATCCAAGCTTTGGGGTGGAGCCCGCCCACAAAACATGCTATAGTCATTCGTCCAAATTCATTCTAATAATGCACATGAATTTTCTTTATGGCACAAGCCAACATAGCTCACTCAAAGTTTTCACGAAATTTCAAAAAGAAATATTAGCTATGAAGTCTAATTCTCATTAATCTCAATACAAATTTGTGGTATTATACAGATGATGGAACAAAGCACTAACTTTTTAAGTATTGAAAATGTGATGGTGCTTAAAGTCTTAACAATTTCGCCCAAATGCGTCCTCTCAGCTACTCATTCCCATTGTTCTCCCTCTCCCTCGGAGCCTCACACCTGCCTGAACACGCAGCCAATAAGCCACCTACGTGCCGTTAAGATATGACCAGCTTCGATGTGAAAGTTGTAATCATGACATCTTGTACAATAACTTTCTAAAAATTAGAAAAATTTGGCTTCATGATAGTATTTAACCTTCGGGCCGTTTACCTTACCATTCAAGGCTGATGTATAGGGCCTTGGGCCCATAAATGTAGGTAGTTGTAAATGTTGTCCATGGTGTGCTAATTTCGGTACCAGTACCTGGATATGCTGTCTCGAGAGATATAATGATATGCGTACCTTTGGTTGCGAGTCGATATACTCGGACTTTCTAGTTCGCCGCGACATGGCTTTCTTGTTATCATTCATACGTCCCTGAAGCTACTCCGTCTTCAGATTCCCTTCGTTGTGCATACCTTTGCTAGTTCCTGCTTGCCTTTGATTCCTTTAGGGCAAAGTTCGCACTTATGAGCACATCCTAGCGTTCACATCTCACATCCTAGCATCACATATCACAAGCCGTTTATACTAATTGTGCCACTTTTCTATATGATTCGAATAAATGAAAGAAGCTGCTCACGGTTCCATCTTCAGATTCCCTTCCTTGCCCATGCCTCGCCTTTGCTAGTTTCCCCTTCCCTATGCTTCCTCATTAGGGCAGAGTTCGGACTTCCAAGCAGATCCTCCACAAGCCGTTTATTCTAATTCTTCGCTTCTCTTTTATATGATTGAGATCTATAACACTACCTGAACGAAGCTGCACACGGCTCCATCTCCACACTCCTCTTCCATGAAAAGCCTTCTCACCTTTGCCAGATGCCCCTTTCCTTTGTTTCCTTATCAGGCCTGAGTTTGGATTTTCAAAAGAATATTTGCATTCACACAACACAAGCCGTTCATAATTTCAGCGATGTATTCTGATCATGAGCCTCCTGAGAGTCGTATCTCTGATTGAAAGAAGCTGCTCCTGCCAATTTTATTATTGCATGAAAGAAAATAAAACGATGGTGATGATCGGTAAGGATTACTTAAAAAAGTTTGCTGATCCGATCATGATGTTTCGAGCAGGCGGTGATTTTGGTGCTGCTCTCTTGGCTCTTCTCCACCCGGCCATCTCCATCTCATTTTTCATTCAAGCCAGAATACACATGGCTTCCGTCCACGGGGTCAGTTTCGAAGCCCACCAACCACAGGAGCCCATGCTCCGCGTCTTCTTCTCTTATGGCCTCCCTCCCTTTCTTTCCATGTGCCCCATTCACCCTCAAAACAACTTTCTTCCCATGTCCCCCATTCACCCTCCAAAAACATCAATCAAAAGAACGGTTCAATCCAAGGGTGAACATTTTTGGAGAAGCACAAACTTTTAGATGCTAGATAGAAGGGGTGGTCAGAGGTCACATGTTCACTAAGGAAGCTTATTATGCACTTCACACAGGTCGATAAGGAAGCTTGTGATGCACTTCTAGGGTGAACGGGTGACATAGAAAGATGCCACATACCTGTGACCATTATAGGCTCTGCCCCTATGACAAGGACTAAGGCCCCCATTTATTGTCCTACCTTAGAGGCACGAATACATAGTAAGTATTATTAAAAACACTATTATTTGCATCTTTTTATGCACATTTTATAATAATAACACGTGTATTTATATGTATTTTCAATTACTTTGGACTATTTTTTAGAATGTCCGAGAAATGTATATGCCCTATAGCTTTGTTGATTTTGGAAAATTTTCTTGTTCACATGCAAAATTGCAACATGTCATAAATTCTATGGTTTTAAGAATATCGTGGATGACATATTGCATCCACACAATAGCTCGTTCTTCCATGGTAGATTGAAAATACAAAGGTGATCCATTTTTTCTCTATTGTTTTTCTTCTTTGATGATGGATCTGCATCCACACATCAGCTTGTTCTTGCATGGCAGATTTAAAATATGAAGGCAATCCATTTTCTCTCTATTGTTTCTATTTCTCTTTCTCATCGACTCGATCCAATTTATCCAATTTGTCTTCTCTGTTACTTTTCTTCTGCTTTTTGTCTATTTGTATTTCTTTGCTGCTATTTTCTAGCCTTCCTTGCTTTTGCCTCATGTTGTGATGCTTGTTTTTTCTTTGTCAACTTGCATCAAAAATTTGTGCCCTTGTTTTTGCTCCTACTCCTCCTCCTTCACATACCTGGCTTGATATATTTAATGCTTTGTTTGTCTGTGAACGCAAACTGCTAGGCTTTGTATTATAATCGGGTGATTGAAATTTGTAGACAGATGCTTTGTCATTGAAGCTGAGATTTTGTTTTTTGCATTTGCTTGTATGTTTGTTTGTTTGTTCTGCTTCTGCTTACTATGTTTCGTGTTTCTGTTATTGTCTTGTTTAGGTGCATCTATCAGTTTATATCAATGATTGGTTGTGAAAGTTGAGTGAGTGATTGAATGATGAAATAAGTTGAAGTTTAGGATCAGAAGGCTGATCTATAATTGTACGGCTCGCTACTAATTGTGCAGTTAATGACATACACATGTCATATTGCTTTTTTTTCAGTGGTCAAAAGGGAACTACTAATGTCCTTTGTATATATCTTGCCTATCACTTTTTTTTTTATAGCCTTCATGTTGGAATTAAGCATCACTCCAACTCACCAGAATTTGTGTCATCAGAACCCAAATCATTCGAGTTCATCTCAATTCTTGAGCACCAGTATATTATATAAATATGAATTCTCTCTCTCTACGACAACATCGCAGTCTGTCTTACTGAAGTTGAGTGTCTGTGCAATCAATCAGTCAGAGCAGAAGCGGGATCGACAACGAACTCTTTGAGTTCGAGATCTTCGACTACATCATCTTTGACCATTTTTGAATACAAGATCTTCGCATTCCACGTCATCCACACTGCCTTGTCAAACGCAGACCACGTCACAGTTCACTTTAGCACTTTTCAGTAACTGCATTGTTTTCACGATCGTTGCCCACGCAGTCATTGTAACAGCTCCATGTACATATATACATAACAACAACTCACGTAAACGATGATGAGACAATTTGTGATGAACATACATGCAAGTGGAGAAGAGTAAAACAGAGTTCCTGCACGAACTCCATTGTGTCTTAATTATCTGATTCCATAGGATCAGAGATCTTAGAGAGAGTGAAAGCCATTCAAAAGATAGAGATAATTATTTAATCTATAACTAGCTAAGTAAGATCACTGCACATAGTACACCATTACTATGAACCATTCCTGGGCACGGGATTGTAATCTGATCGTTGTATTCACAACTCCTTAATTTAGATTCCCTATTCTTCTTATGTGTATTGCACTACGAATGCTTTCTGATAATTTTCTTTCTCTATTGAAACACACACTCCATTCGGAATGTCTAATATTGAAGGAAGCATGGCTGTTGTTATGTCCATGTCCTGTACAAGAAAATCGGAATTATTCCTGACGTGGATAGCCGGTCACTCCAGTTGTATGCGATTATTAGTTATGCTACGTCATTCCGAACATGGTCGTATCAAGTAATTAATAATCATATGAGAGCCTAGACTTATAACTGGACATATGAGTACATGCATAGTGAAGACTGCTTAAATGCAAGAATAGGAGGTCAATAGCTCAATTTAGGTTGCATGGGAGTCCTAGGAAGAATATTCTCTCTCTTGGAGAGGGTATATCCTATGGAAACTCACCCATCCTCCTATTGTGAATTGTGATTTTTGAGCCAGTTTCTCCTCTCCTCTCTTGTGTTCTTGATTCTTGAGCCAATTTCTCCTCTCCTCTCTTGTGTTCTTCATTGTGGCTTGGGGGTGGATTGGTTAGGGTATTGACTAGCCTCTCCATATTGGTTGGGTGATTCATGCTCCACAGGTGTCCTTTTGGTTTGCATGTTAGGGATTTAGCCCAGATCTTTGTGGAAAGATTATTTAGGCTTTATGGACTGCCAAGTGATATAGTTAGTGATAGAGATCCTAAATTTACAGGTCACTTTTGATCAACTGTGTTCCATAAGCTTGAAACCTCGCTTAGTTTTAGTTCTTCTGATCATCCTGAATCAGATGGCCAGACTAAGAGAACTAATAACATATGTGTCTCACAGGCAATCTCAGTGAGAAGATTATGTTCCTTTGATTGAGTTTGCTTATAATAGTAGGAAACATTCTGCTATTGGTTATAGTTTGTTTATGCTGATGTACGATTTTCAACCTAGATCTCCGGTAAATGTGGAGACAAAGTCTTTTAAGATCCAAAAAGTTGTGGATTTCTTGCATGATATGCGTGAAATGTTGCAAGTGGCCCGTGATTGTATCCGGAGTGCTCAGGATAGAGCTAAGCACTATGCCGATCTTAAGAGGTCTCCCAGAGATTTTAAAGTTGACGATTGGGTATATCTTAGAAAATATAAGGATTCTAAGACTATGCGTACGGGGAAGCATTATAAATTGTCTACGAAAAATTGTGGACCATTTTGGATTATAAAGAAAATTGATTCTTTAGCTTACGAACTAGATCTTCAGAACAAGTCTACAGCTCACCCTATGTTTCATGTAAGCCGTCTAAAATTAAGTTACATGAAGGTGATGTAGTTGGTTCAGAGGAAGATCTTACCCATTTGGAAGACTTATCGCTTAGTATTACTTTGGAACTTGAAAAAGTAATTAAAACCAGAGATAAACAATTGAGGAATCATTCTATCTCTGAGTGCTTGATCAAGTGGAAGGGATGGACTGAGGATGATGATTCGTGGGAGCGGGTCGAAAGCATAAAGAAGAATTTTCCTAGGTTTCACTTCTAGAGATAGAAGTGGTTCAAGGGGGGGGGGAATGTTATGTCCATGTCCTATACAAGGGAGTCGGAATAATTCCTGACGTGGATAGCCGGTCACTCCAGTTGTATGTGATTATTAGTTATGCTACGTCATTCCGAACGTAGTCGTATCAAGTAATGAATAATCATATGAGGGCCTAGACCTATAATTAGACATAAGAACACATACATAGTGAAGACTACTTTAATGCAAGAATAGGAGACCAATAGCTCAATTTAGGTTGCATGGGAGTCCTATGGGGAATATTCTCTCTCTCTTGGAGAGGATATAGCCTATGGGCGCCCATCCTCCTATTGTGAATTGTGATTCTTGAGCTAGTTTCTCCTCTCCTCTCTTGTGTTCTTCAGTTGTGGCTCGGGGGTGGATTGGTTAGGGTAGCGCGGGACACCCAGGCATACAAAAGACCTATGAGCTTCTTCGTAGGCAATTTTTCTGGCCCAGTATGAAAAAGGACGTCCACTTGTATGTAACCAGTTGCCAGAAATGTCAAGTAAATAAAGCAGAGCGTTTAAAGGCAGGAGGGTTGTTGCATCCCTTAGAAATACCAGCTGGTAAATGGGAGAGTATCTCCATGGATTTTATAGTAGGCCTGCCTAAAACCCAAAAGGGTAATGACGCTATATGGGTCACAGTTGACCGTCTGACCAAAATGGCTCATTTCATTCCGACCAAAACAACCGTTAGAGCTCCAGAGTTAGCGAGGTTGTTTGTAGACGGGCTATTTAAATTGTACAGTCTACCTTCCGGCATAGTCAGCGACCGGGATAGTAAGTTTACTGGAAATTTTTGGAGGGCAGTATTCCATCATCTCCATACTAAACTTAATATGAGTACCACCGACCATCCACAGACGGATGGTCAAACAGAAAGGGTAAATCAAGTGCTGGAGGATATGCTTCGTGCATGCGTCAGCAAGAAGCAGACTAATTGGGAGGAGTATCTCTCGATATTAGAGTTTGCTTACAACAGTACCAAACATTCAGCTACGGGATTCAGCCCATTTATGCTGATGTACGGTTTTCAGCCACGCTCACCCACAGCTGTAGGGTTTAAACAAGAAAAAGTTGAAGCAGCCAGAAACTTTTTAGAGGACCTAAACCAGATGATAGAACATGCTAAGCGTAGCATTAGGCAGTCCCAGGATCGAGCCATGCATTATGCAGATCCACACAGACGGGATGTGCAGTTCTCCACTGGTGAGAAAGTCTACTTGAGAGTCGCAGTTGACTCTAAAACCCTCAAATCAGGAGTGTGTGCTAAGTTGTCTCCAAGGTATTGTGGTCCCTTTACCATCAGTAGGAGACTAGGCGAGGTCACCTATGAACTAGAACTCCCACACAGCAGTAAGGTTTTTCCAGTCTTTCATGTAAGTCAGTTACGAAAAGCCTTAACCAGATCAGACAATCTGGTAGGGGACAGTGTTCTAGTTCTCCCATTGGATCCTCAACAACCTCCACATGAACCAAAGGAGATTCTTGATAGTAGAGAGACGCAGACTCGTCATACTCTATACCGAGAATATCTGGTTAAGTGGAATGATCAGCCTGTTGAGAATGCCACTTGGGAAAGAGGCAACATCTTTCGCAAGATTTTTCCAGACTTTGTCTTAGAGGACCAAGACGGTTCTTAAGGGGGAGTGTTACGAGCTCGTAACCAGTGCCGAACCCTAGAGAACACAGATAGGTCAGATACCACAGTCAGGGTCGTGTCCAGCGTACATGACCAACAGGGCAAGATAGTGTGAGTAGTGTGCCCCAGCACGGTCCATAGCCATGGCGGGCCTAACACAGCCTAGGGACCCTGTCACCAGGATAGGGCCCCCAGTTGGGTCCCGACGTGCAGTCGGCCACGTCAGTGCCACGTGGCCGACACTTGGCAGTAGCATGCTACCAGTCCTCACACTGGGCTAGGAGGGGCTTACTCTATATCAGGGAGTAGGCAAGGTTGGGTGGATGAGTTAGTGTTTGCCCTACTGTGGTGTTAGGACCTATTATTGTGCCCCTTCTCCATGTAGGAGAAACACAGCCCGTCGCTTTTGGCCTTATTGAAATCCGCTCTCTCCAACCGAGGGCGCTTCTTTTTCTTTCCCGACCACGCGCTCCTTGCCCTTTTTGAAAGACGGGCCCGCAGAGGATTTGTCTTTGACTTCGGGCTTTGGCTGTTCTTTGCGGGTTACACCGTGCGTATCGTCGAAAATCTGAGCGAAACGCACAACATCCTCTAAGGACTGTGGCTGATTACGGCGTACCTCCAACTGATATTCCTTGGGCAAGCCCAAAATGAAATGCAGCTTAAGGAGTACCCCGTCTATGCGGTTAAAAACCCGCTAAGCAGCCTCTTGGAAGTCTTGCAAGTAGACGTCAAGGGCTTCGTCCCCATTTGCAACGTGGCAAATCGACGATAATATTCAAAATCGTCTAGGACAGGCATAAAGACAACCTTAAAGGCTACCTGGAAGTCATCCCAAGTGGTTGGGACTGTAGCTCGGCTCGGTCTTTAAGATCCTGCCACCAAGAATATGCCTTACCGCGTAAAAACATGATGGCCGTCGAAATACGCGAGGTATCTGGTAGATCGTGCATGGAGAAATGCTACGTCCATCGATCTAACCAGGCTAACACCACATCTTGGTGTCTGTCCTTCTTTTCTCCGGTAAAAAATTCCGGAGTAAACATCGGGTTTAGGAGAGCTTTGGGACATAGCCCGAATCTCGGCCTCCGCCCGTTCATGTTTTGAGCACATGTCCACAATTTGTTGCTTTAACAAATTTATGGCACGCGTCATGTTCTCCATATCAGTCCCGACAGGACTTGGAGCTCTAGTCTCATCCATAGGGGTGTCCATGGATAAAGGAGTAACTAACAAAAAACTAGAGGGAAAACGTAGAGCTATGGTGTAAAAACCGCAAAAAGGAAAAAGCTAGTGCACAAGGCCTCAAGAAATAACCAACTTGAGAGCAACTAACTTGAGAGCAATAAAACTTTACAACAACTTGGGAGAATGAGGGAAAGGAAGTGAACGTACCTCCTTTACCCCCTCCCCAAAGCTCCTCTCCCCCCTCATGCGAAAAGGACAGTTGGGGCCCATGAAAGGCCCCATTTGTCCCTTCTAGGCTTTTCTAACCATGTGGTGCCACATGGCCCATGGACCCCAAAGGTTTATCAAAATTAGATTTGGCCCTTTCTCCCCTCTCCTACTCCAACGTACCACAGCTCTCTCCACTCCTTTGGAGATCTGCAGGTACAGAGAGGGAGGAAGGAGATAGTACGGCCCACAAGGACAGGCCTCCAAGATTCAACCTCAACTACCATCTTTTAAGATTTTTCAATCTCAAAGCTAAAAGTTTAGAACAAAAAAGTTCTAAACCTTGTAACTTAGCATAAGGTTTTAATGTTTAAGCTTAACTTCTTAAACTTTCTTTACTCAAAGGAAGGAGAGATGGACAGGGCCGTGGGGAGGTGCGCTACTCCCCACCCAGTCCTGTCACATCAGAATAGGACAAGGTGCAATAGTGGGGGGAGGTATTACTCCCCCACCCCCACCCCCCTATAACAAAAATAGCAGGCGCAGGTACAGTACCGTACCTGCACGTAGCCTGAGAGGAGAAAGAAAAAACCTCCCTTATCATAGGGGGGGGTATCCAACAGGCGCCAGAAGCCAAGCTTCTAAAACCTCTGTTTTTTTATATTTTAAAAAGCTTCATCCTCCCACGCCCGCAGGACAGCTCCACCAAAAGCGCCCGTTGCCCCCCGGGTACGGATCTGCCACAGAGACCAAGCGGACCCCTGTGCAGAACCCGAGGTTCTTGAACAAAGGTTTTAAAAACAGACAGCCGCTATCCACTAAAGGAAATAGCAAACCGCAAATGCCCAAAAGGGAACGTGTGCACCTTAAGAAAATCGACGGCTCTGATACCAATTGTTACAACTCCCTAAGATCATTGACTGCCTTGAAGGTTCCGCACACCCCATACCAGTGACGACGCACCGCAACCGCCCAACCATTGGGTCACAAACGACCCACCCCCACGCTCTGGAGAAATCGACACAAACATGCCCGATCAAGCCTCCTACGATAACTGGCGTCCCATACCACCAGCCATCGCATTCAGCTCTCCCCAGCACACATCTCCTGGCTTGGAGATACATTCTGGCTCATGCACGTGCTCTCCATCCACCAACTCCCGAGTAGACTCAGTGAATGGAAAGAGGGAAACCCTACCACTATATAGGCATAGCACAGTGGGTCCCATCAAGCACGGTCCTGCTGGCGACACGTGACCACCTAGGATGGTGACGCGTGGCACCTAGACATGTCGATAACTCCAGTCCTGCGTCATGCCCCTTGCGAGGCCGTCACTGAAGGGTGTACCGTTATGGTACATAATAGTCAAGAACAAGATTTGTGACTGATTCACAATTTCATACAAATTCTTCAGTATATCCCAAGCCTCCTTGGATCTAGTAGCATCTCTGATGTGAGGAATGATCATATCTCTAACTGACAAGTTGATGATATGATGAGCTTTTCTCCTAATTAACTTCCATATGTTGTAGTTCGTTCCATCTAGCTTGCTAGACTTTGCCAACACACCTGCCATTTACTGAGCCGTAACAACTCTTAGCAACCTGAATTTCCAGCAACCAGTACCTTACCAAACTTTAGAGATTTGTATTGTAACGCTGCAATCTGATCTGATTCTAGCCAGTGGTCAACCTCTTTCCAGCAAACTACCTCCAGTGATGAGGTCTGTTCTGTAGACAGAAATCAGGTCAGCGAACAACAGTAGTGAACTGATCTGCAGGCAGCAATCAGGTACTGCAGAAAACAGTAGACAACTAACAGTAGACGGTGTTCAAGTTCCCAGCAAACAGTAGCTCAGCGTGCAAGTTCCCAGCTGTAGACAGCTAACGAACTATCAGTTCTGATTTCAACATCAGTTTGGATCTGCTTTCAACTCAACGATCCAACAGCAGTGATAGCTCTGAGTCCAACTCCTCCAATCTTCCTCTTGCAATCCTGCAAAAGCAATCTCTCTCTCTCAAAAAAAAAAAAAACTTGGATCTTGACAGCTCCACAATCAGAAAGCCTGCTCTGATACCATGTCAGAATTTGTCATACAAATTCTAGAGGTATTTTTAAGTCATAAAGCAAGTCCTAATCTAGTAGTAGTGCACCCACCTACATGGATGAACAATAAAAAACGAATAGTAATGGCCCGTATAATAAGAATTATTAAAAATAATAATGGCCCCTAAAATAGCACGCAGGCATGGCCAATTTCGCATTAAGGGATGCCAAATAAACATTAATTCCTAACATGTACGGCTTGGTATTGTTTTCTGATCTTTCTTGCTCTTCATGTTTGCAGCTTGTGCAACTTTTGGATACTCCTTTGCATGACTACTTCAAACAGGGCCGACTATCTAAATTACTTCTTTTTTCTTCTCTGGATCTTGATCCAATTTAAAAGGTGGGTTGGTCAGTGAGTTGCAAAACAAATGATCAAGATGTTTCACACTCACTTTTAGATTATCTATGACTTTAGAAACCTTCTCTTATTTGCAAAAGATTGAAGTATATGGCCTTCCTGTAAGTTACGAAGCTCTTTTGTCTCTAGTGCAACTTTTTAAAGGTTGGACAAAATGAATTTATACTTTACTGAATATTTTCATAGGGAAATTGAAATTGCTGGTAAAACCTCGAATTGTGCTCAATATGTTTGAAACGGGGAATTTGATTTTGACAATGTAATGCGGCTTTGGGAGGTTCTGTGGATTCACCATCTGTCAGAGCACTTTCACATCTACATGTTTTGCCATACTTAAACGACATCGTAAAAAAATTATGAATGAGCAAGTGGAGGTTGATACATTATTGAAATTTATCAATAAGTTGAGTGGCCATATTGATTTGGAGTCAACTCTGCGCGATGCAGAAGCTCTCTGTGTTTTTGCTGGTGAGAGAGGGGCTGCATGCATAGCGTCTAGAACTCCTCCTGCAATTGCAACTTTTGAAAATAAGGGTGTTGAACAGTAACTAGAATTTCGAGAACTGGATTTTGAAGATTCTGGAATGGTAAATCTGCCTACTGAATCTGTAATTTACTTGTAATTAATGTAAATATAGTCAATGCGGGAGGCAGACATGAAGCTGTATAGATTGTCGGGATTTGTTTGGGTCATCTGTTTAGTTACTGAAAATGCCTGGTATTCATTGTAGATCGCTCACGATTCACAATGAGCTGACAATTTAAAGCAGTTTACCCCCTTTTATTGTGTTGCACAATCTCTTCTAGGCCAGAGACAACTGAATACTGCTTTTTGGAAAATTTTCCTATGTCAAGAACTTCAATGAGTCATTTCAATGTAATATGCTTGGCTGCTATATTTGGAAAGCAGCTTTATTGCATACCGATGCAGTGGAAGCAGAGAGCTTATTGTGTCAAACTTTTTTGTAGTTTCAGATCTACAACTATTTCACACTGATTTGATGTATAGATTGGAAATTCAGTAAAGATTGAAAATTGAGCGTAATAGTTTAAAAAACCGAGCTCCATTTTGATTTGTAGATGCATCAAGAGTACTATATAAGTAAGAGCTATTGCCATATTTCCTGTATCAATTGTCTCATTTAGCGTGCTACAAACTGCACCTCAGATAAATTGGTGGATTTGCTTCAGACTTTTAGTGTTAGCACTTCTGTCAAATCTTGATATGTTGTGGAATAATCTTTTAGTGTTAGCACTTCTGTCAAATCTTGATATGTTGTGGAATAATTTTGGTACCTCTTACCATTAGTGCAGATTGTTTTAGCCATTCTAGCAAATCACACGTTTGACTTGTTCATCCACCAACTGCAGTTGTTATATGTCAATGGATTTGCGTGAATCTGGTATAGCCTTTAAACTTTTGCATCTGATCTCAAGGTTTTTATGGTGTCTCATAGGAATTTAGACTATTTTGGTATGTTGAGCATAATATGATGATGTTTTGAAGCTTTCATCTCATGCATAACCAATGGCTCCCACAATATAGCTGTCATTGTCAGTATTGCAAGATCAACGCATCTAGCTCTCAAGACCTACCTTATGACTTGTCATCATACCCCTGGCAATGCTTTTATGTTTGTCCATGACAAGCAGAATGTAATTTGCCACATGATGCAAAGAGGTAAATGCTGAACAAACAAGCTAGGTTTTTTTACAAGCTGAAGCCAAAGACTAGGTAAGTGTCCATAGTGGAATCTAATTTGGGACCTTATGTGAAGAGAGGAACTCTCAATGAACAAGCTACTATATTTGCAGGCGAAACCTGTAAACCATAGTTCCCAGCTGATTCTTGGTTTTGAACCGGGATTTTGATCCGGTTGTTTGGAAACCAGTTTTTTTTTTTTTTTGATATTTATTATTGATGGAAATATTGGTGAACGACTAGGTGCTTTAGATCATCCATATTAAAGTGAAAAAGTTGCTACTTTTAAGCTAGGTAAATGAGACGTGTTCAGACTACTTCTAGACTCTACAGCCTTACAAACTTTAGACTTCAGTGCTGAGTTTTCCTGTTCATGAGATTTGGGAAAGTAGAAACAAATAAGAGCAGTGGGCAATGTTTTGATGCTTAATGATGCATCATGTTGCACCTATGGCAGATGCCAGGGTCCAACAAATTGTAAGTTGTAATTAGTTTAGGGTCCCAATTCTATCATGCTTGAATATTCAAATTTGAGAGTCGAGTAGTAAGTTGAAGGCTGAAAGTAACTGCCTAGCCCTCCTCTCTCCTTTGCATCCTAATATGCCATTATTGGCTTTGGAAGCCTGAACGGGTTGAAAACTTTTAAGCCAAAAAACCAAAAAAAACACCAGGCCGATTCATGCCAAAATTCTGTTTCAAATTGGCCCAGACCGATTTCAAAGTTGAAATATGATGTGAACAGGAGTGAATCATGATTTGATGAAACTGTGCTGAAAACCAGGTATTATTAAAAATGAGGAAGTGCACCTTTATGAAATCTAATTTGGGATGTGATGTGAAGAGAGCAGTTCTTAATGAACAAACTATTTATATTTGGGGGCTGAAGCTGAAAATGAGGCAAGGAATGTGCAGAATAAAATAAACCACATAATAGACATGAAGTTTTCTGGGGCGTAACCCTTTTCCCATATGCAGACCAAGATTCAGCCTGAGTCTCTATTGGCACATGCAACACTCTATGGTGAGGAGCATCTTTAGTCATTTTGTGAATATGACCTAAGCAACAACAAATGTGTCAATTGACAACAAATCAGCCCACATGCACGTTAACCCCCAAATCAACACAAATTCCTGATAGCATAAACACATGCGACTTAATATTATGAAAGAAGAGGTAATTATCCATGCAAAAGTCTTATAGATCGATTCTTTCCAATGTTTTTTATTCATGATGTATCAACCTTGTTGTCTTTGCTATAATTATCATTGTTCAAGATAGAAGTTTGTAATTTTGCATGAAGACCCAAATCTTCCACAAGCTTTGTGACGAGTCGAGTTCATGGTACCACCTGACTTGTGAATTTGACTAGTAGATTTTGCGGTTTCATCCTTACAAAGAGGCATTTTCATCATTGCGTCTCAAATTTGTCTTTATGGTGTTTGCCCACCACAACCTTTGCAAACTGAGTGTTGTATATCGTACAGTTTTGGCAAATTGTTCACCATTGTCAACTTGTTCATCAACTACAAACTAACATAGTTGATATGACCTATTCTATGATGCCATGCTTATGTAGTCAATGATGCCAATTCATAATTGTCTGGTTTGGCTACATCTAACTTATAAACATCACAATTATTGTCACAATAACTTGTGCAAACACTTTGTAGCCTTGATTCCTATCCTTCATCAAGCAAGCATCCCTAGCCAATTCAAACTTTAATCATTGATTTTCCATAGCTCTAGTTGCAATTAAGCTCTTCTTTAGACCAGGCTCGTGAAGCACATTATTGGTCCCCTTTATCTTTCCGTTTGAAAGTTGAACTAGAATGTTGTCCATCATTGGAATACGACACTTTTGTCATCAATTTGTCACCATCATCGATAGGCGAAAAGGTGTTAGACCAATCCCTATTTCGAGTGATGTGTTTAGTGGCACTTGAGTCAATGAACCATTTTGTGCCATCATTAACTTGCGAAGCCAATGCCAATGAAAACACATTGGTTTAATCATCTCTTTCTTCATCCTTGGTTGATTTGCCCTACTGCGTTACTTGGTTTTGCTTTCATTAAAATGGTTTGTATCGATATTTTTGACTAGTTCAAAAATGAGATTTGTCTTTTTTGTGAATTTTAATTGTTTTTTCTCTCCAAAATAGTTTTAAATTAATTTTTGTATTAATTAGATCGATTGATACCTAGGTATGGAGTTTTATTTAAATTTTACATTTTGCAATATTTTTACAAATGCTAAAAGCTTAATACTAAATTACAAGAGCTTTCAAAGAAATATTAAAGTATTTTAAATTGCATATTTTAGAAAAAACTAATAACTAAATATTTTTCAAAATTTTAAATTTACATATGCAAATAATCAATATTCATCACAACAAATCGCATTAATTAATTTTTGATGATTTGAATACAAAAATTTTAGAATAATCATCTCAAAATGAAAATATTTGAAAATAGTAATATTTTAAAATTAATCAATTGCTCTAAACTTTTTTGATTTGAAATTAAGGTGAATTACCAAAAAATCGTAATTTCAAAAAAAGAAAAAAATGACTCTTTTGGATTACAATTAAAAAAATTCCACTAAATCATTTGGATCAACTTCAACTTTTTCTATGGGTAAATCTTTTTTTTTTTGTCCGCACGGGGGGGGGGGGGGGGGGGGGGGGGGGGGGGGGGGGGGGGGGGGGGGGGGGGGGGGGGGGGGGGGGGGGGGGGGGGGGGGGGGGGGGGGGGGGGGGGGGGGG